>VZZY01010253.1:168709-201297 GCA_013400335.1 Eurystomus gularis | reverse complement strand
ACAAGAGGTAATGGTTTCAAAGTAAAATAGGTAGATTTAGACTTGATATATAAAATATTTTTTTCAGTGAGGGTGGTGAGACACTAGAACAAGTTTCCCAGAAAGGTTGTGAATGCCCCATCATCAGAAGCATTTAAGGTTAGGTTGGACAGGGCTCTGAGCAACCTGATCTAGTTTAAGATGTCCCTCCGCATGTCAAGGGGGTTGGACTAGATGACCTCTAAAGGACCTTTCCAATCCAAACCATTTTATGCTTCTATTCTATGAAAAAGAGAGAGAACAGAGGGTGTTGTGTTCCTGTGCACGTGTGTGTGTATGTTTGTCCATCACTGTAAATCTGACTAGATTTCAGAGCATCAAATAAATAATATGACTCAAAAGGTAAAACATTAAATAAAATATACTCAAGTGCCCCTTTTTTTTTCGAGTATATGAAGAACATAAATCAAGCATCCTCTCACTGAGAGAAGAAGAGCTCAAAGCAAGGTTTTCCTATCTTTAAGAGGGCAAACGATGACAATCTGTTTTTTTAAAGCACCCTTGACAAAACTGTCCTTGTAACAGTGTTTCTTTTATCCAGAACTTCCCTGCATGTAAAGCAAAACATCTGTTTATGGATGTTTCATCACTGATGACACCTATAACTATTGGCAATTACTCCTTTTCAGGTTCATGACTGTTTGGTATTTATTTTAAAGGTGGCAACCTTAGAGAAGACAAAAAATGACTGATCTTTTGAGCCGGCTCCAAATGTCACATTGTGAAAGATGTTGTTTTAGCATCAACATATGGCATCTGTCTGGGCTCCTTAACGTCTCTAGCTGGAAAAGAAATGTTGTCTGAGCAGGTTCTTTGTGTCTCTAGCTTTTAAGCAGCCTTGACTGAAACACCATTCTGAACATTATTTACCTTCAACTTAATTTGATCCTCAGGAATTTACACATAGTTTAAAGTTTCAGAATAAATTCCTCAACTAACTCCTCATTAAATTTACTTGAAGGGTTCTTTTATGATTAAAACAAGCTGGTTCCCAGAAGACTGTATCTGCATAAATGTCCACATTAGTCTTTAAGACTACCCACATCCTGGTTACTGTGGTTGCCTGTGCTTTTTAATGAAGAGTGAACTCCACAATGTATTTGCTGTGCCAGGAATAAAGATATTTTCAATATGCTGGCAGATAAGGAATTTATCTGAACCTTTATTAGGTCCTTCTTACTTTGTATTCCACATTTTGTTAAAAAACCAATTTTTTCCTCAAGAAGTTATAGTTACAGTTGATAATGAAACAGAGGCAGAAGAGCAGCCAAACTGTGTGGTGATGGATGCTATGGCAACTAGAGCAGGTATGAAAAATGCTTTCAAGCAGAGTATTTAAGTCAGAAAAATTATAACAAGAGAAAGTTAATTAGCAATTTAAGCAGACACCTTTGACTCCAGAAGTGAAGTGCTCTGGAATGCTAGCAGCTGATATTGTTACAGCTTATTTGAAAGTGCTTTTAATTTGTTGTGGGTTGTTTCCCTGCAATTCAAGGAATACAAATTTAAATTCATGTGAGCTTTTTGTCAGTTTCTTCCAGGATAAATTCAGGCTTCCAGTAGCAAAAAGTCTGCCAGGAAAACAGCGTGTGGCAATGGAAAGAAGCAACCAGCCAGCTACAGCCACACCATCCTTGGCAAGCCGACTAAGGAATAAAGGTGGCACTGCTTTCAGGAAGGAGCCCTGGGCAGGAAGGTTGAGGAAACGGTGATTTTAATGTGTTCATCTAGTAAATGTAGCCCCAAAATTTTCTAACTTAGAAATACATCTCTAGCTTTGGAAAGTCTGATTTAGTATAGCAGCATAGCTCATTCACCATCCATGTCTTCTCCAAGACCAAGTGGACAGGTTAAACTGGGGATGTAGACCTAAGTCCTCCTTATATGACTTGGCCTCTTGTGCTTTTTTCAGAAGCTATTTGCTTGCTTCTGAAAACACATATACCTTCTATATACCTTCTATGGACACATACACCTTTGCATCTTTGGATTTCTTCAGTATTTGATTTTCAACATGTGTTGGGCAGCTATCCTGAGCTGATGTTCAGTTTAGCCTCCTCCCAAATAATAAAAGTCTTCTTCCATCTCCTCCAAAGTATACAGGTATAAAAGAGTTGATACTAATGTCATCATTGTCTTCTCATGTTCCTATGAGAGAAAGAGAAATATTAATTTCTGTTGTGAAGATCAAATGCCAAAAGACAAGGAAAAGAATAAATGCTGTTGTTTTATGGCAGGAACCCACAAGACTACCATCTAGACCATAAATGGCACATCTACAGGCACACTATGCTTTTGATCTGTGTGTGACTACAAAAACCCCACACAGTGAGTGTGGCATGAAGAGAGCAGCTCTGCTTTGCATATGCAGTGCCACTCTTCCCCTCAATTTCTAGATTCCTCAGAATAGTGCTCTTGATAGTCTTTAATGGCTTGGTTGAGCTACTAAAGACAACCTCCAGCAGAGTTTCTTTGGCATAATTACATACTCCGTTCTCATTGCAGTCCAAGGCTGCTTAGCAATTTGCAGGATTGGGCTACTTTCACATTTGAGAAGCTGAAGGTTGTTTACAGATGATGAAAACAATCTGAAATGAAGGACTAGTCAGAGAGTCATCTGAGAAACTTAGAGGTCCACTTCCCATTGATGTTGTGTGATGAGGGACTGGGATGCTCCTTACAACAGAAAACCTTAGAAAATATGAAAAATATTGCTGCCAGCCTGGCTTCTTCCCTAAATATGCCAGGATGCAGGATGCAATGCCATGGGAATGTAAGGAGGCAGCCACAGTCCAGCACTGTCTCTGAGATTATAAGTCCTCCTGGAACCTGCCACGAAGGAAAGCCTGGGGCAGAGCCACCTGGGTGGCTTTGGGCATTGCCAGGCTCACTTTGAGTCCAGGCTGCTCCAACTGAGCTGGCTTCAATGTCTGTGACACTTTCACCATCATTTACAAGAGCAAGCATGTGAGATACATGCTGCCATCCTAACTACCCCTATATCTTCAGATAGCAAGGAGCCAGAAATCGATATATACATAGATGGATATAAGTAACTATATAGACAACTAACTTAAAAAGAGAGAGCTGATTGCTGAAAGTATGCTATCTTTTAGCTTAAGTAGTCTGCCTCTACAGTGGAATAGGAGGAATCAATTGGCAAATCCCGGAATGTCTTTGTATCTTTGCTGTAAGACTCTAAGACCACTTTTACTACTACTACAACAACAAATTACAAGAGTCTTTTGCGGGGTCCATGTAACTGCATCAAATTTGACCTAATATAAAAGATCATGGAACAGAGACAGGCTTCTATATGCATCACAAGCCCCTATAAATTAGATGTTGACCTTTTCCTTCCAGAACTTCAGTGACTATTTCCTTTAAAGTAGCCTCAGCAGCTACCTTCCTTCTAAAGAAAATAAATGTTGGTTTAGCTCTGCTCATGAGGGTGGCCCACTGCTGAGGTGGTGACAGCTAGTTCAGGTGACACTGAATGAAGCTGAGAATTGAAATGCCATCTCTAGTAAGAAAATGTAGGTGATAGATGAAAACACTTTTCTTGATCATGTCCTGCACAGAAAGTACATGAGAGTTCAGTAAATTGATCCTGGCTGATTAAAACAGCAACTTGATTTTTAGGGGGAATGGGCTTAAAAACAGCCTCTCAATTTGACTCTGCAGTGAGCACAGAAAAAAGGCCAGCTGAAGACTCTCTCACCTCATTGCTGTTTCACCACTGCAGTCTCACAGAGCAAGTTTGTCCCACACCACTATGAAAATGCTGGTTGATAGTCATGGTTCACTCAGGTACAGTCTTGAAGATCTGAATTTTTTCATAGTTCAGGCTGGAGCAGAAGACCCCATGTATATTGCACCGGCACTCAGAAGAACAGGAGAACATGCATGGGCTGACAGACAACCATACAGATACATGCTTCCAGCCAGGGAAGACAAGAGCCTAAATGCAGCCAGAAGTACACATATGTCAGACCCAGGCTGACAGACACAGCCTGGGTCTGACAGACATCAACAATGACGGTTAGGGAGAGGATTAAGCAAATTCAGCTTGCAGAGTGGATGGGGGCAGAAAGCTGCATCCCACCTTTTCATCCTTCTCCCCACAGCTGAGATGCTACCCTAGAGTAGCTGTGAACCTATTACCATGCTCCAGCTCTTAAGGGGACTGAAAAGATTAGTTCCTCCCAAGAGCAGTGAGGCTAGAAAAAAACACAGTGGTGCACCTTTTTAGCCATGTGACCACTTCCTTCCCCATGAAAACAGGTATTGACATGTAGAACAGCATAGTCCCTCACAAGTCATGGTGACTGTTAACTCCCCCACACCCTTAGATTCACGTCTCTTGATTGCTAGCCACTGTTATTGAATCCATCTGTCACACCATAACATTGTACTGGAAAGAGTGGCAAACAGCCAAAGAACTTTTCCAGAGCTGTAAAAAGATACTCAGCAGTTCCAGTAAGAACCTCCTAACCCTCATCTAACTGAGGTATGACATCAATGAAAAAAATGTACGGTTCAAAATGAACCTGAACTGTGAAGCTGCAATTTGTTCAGCTTTGTTTTTATCAGTTCACTATACTGATCACCTCTTTGTTTGTTTTGGGATTTTTTTCCCTACATGGAGCAGAGGCTATATGAGTGTATGTCTGACACAACTCTTGGGGCAAGGCAAAATATTTACCTCCAACCTGGCTGAAACTGAACCTGAAATTTGCTTTAGGGTGCTTTCCTGAGGATCAGCCTATGGTCACAAACATTGGGCCAACGGTTCTGCTGGTTGTATTTCTATGCTCTCGGCTCTACATCTACTCTGGTCCATGGAGTGTGATGCCATGGGTCAATGGCAGTGACCTAGCTTGAAGCCAGAGGCACGATAGTTGTATTAACGAATTGGCACAAGTGTAATACCACACTGACATGTTTTCCCTACTTTCAGCACCCAAAAAAAGTATCTTTACATGGTCTTGTGCCATGCTAAGTAGATACAACAGCTTGCTCAGTGTCTCACGTTTCCTCTTTTCCAGCAACTGCTCCTCATTTTGTTTTTCTGCTCTTCTTGAGTTGGATTTTTTTTCTTCTTTCCAAGATGATTTAAAGCTAAAATTCTTCTTACATAGATGGGAAATGGCAGTTGTGCAATAACACAGTCCTCCATTCCTTACTCGGGGCAGGTGTCTAGTAAGAACCGTGGGAGTGCCGTGTGTGGACTGACTGTTGGAGTGGCCCCACAACTCATGCATTACAAAAGGGTCTATTCTGCAGGGTTTGCTGGCTGCTACCTGCTGCTCTGCAGCCAACAGAAAAAGTGGAAAACATAAGGCCAAGCTCCATTCCTTGTTGAACCCCTGTAGATTTATGTAAAATGAAGCTGGCTCACAGGATGCCATAAAATCCATGAAATAAATGGCTGCTGTTTCTGCAGAAATACTTCAGCAATGATTGTTAATTAACTGCTGCTACTGCCATCTAAAGAAATATAAGCACCATCATTTCTTTACACTGTATGGTATGAAGTGCTCTTAACTTCTTTTAAAAAAGTGTCTGTTGATCAGTCTACTTGATGCCCAGTATTTTGTTTCCAAATCTTAATACCTTTAAATTATCTCTGACATTTGATTAAGACACTGAAGTATTTTCTTGAAGGGAGAGATAATATTTGAAGGATGAAAAAAAAAAGAAGTCCTGTTATTACTTTTAATATTGGTGAATCTCTCAGATTAAAACAATGTTAACGCCAATACAATACTACAGTGGTCCTCTAGCATGTCAGCTCTCCATGCTCCTGTGCCTCAGGAACTGTCTCTGTATGTCTTTTTTGTCATTGATTTGTCAAAAATGCTTTTATTTCTAGGCTTAATAAAGTTTCTTAAGGAAAAATCTTTCTCAGAGGAGTAGTTAATTTGATCTTTTATCTTAAGCCAGTTTATTGTTTAGTTTTCAAAGCAAATAAAAGGTCAATTAACACTTAGAAAAAAATGAAACCATCTCCATGTGTCTTCCTTGAAATCTCTAAGGTATCATTGAATGTGATTACATGGGAGCATTACTAATTTCATTTGCAGCTCTCTCTTACCCTATTTGAAATGTTCCTTACAATACATCTTTAACTCCTGTGTTTGAGAAATAATATTCTATTTTAGCACCAAAGTATAACACAAGACAATTGTGACACAAAGTCCAGTCATAATAAAGTTTAGCTACAAACTCATCTATACACCAATGGCTTTCTCGTTTTTCCGCTCAGTATAAAAATGGAAAATTATTTCAATTTTATTATCAGTCAGAATTCTATTACGAGATACTTTAAGAAATACTATTTGTTAATTAAAAATAAATATTACCCTTGGAAGCTGAAACTACTTGGTATTTTCTCTATTTTCCTCCCCCAAATCTCAGTATTCAAAATTACATGTTCTCTAGAAAGAACAGCCAACTGCTCCTCTAGTGATACCCAC
Source organism: Eurystomus gularis (assembly GCA_013400335.1). Lineage (NCBI taxonomy): Eukaryota > Metazoa > Chordata > Aves > Coraciiformes > Coraciidae > Eurystomus > Eurystomus gularis. Next base: position 194,779 of record VZZY01010253.1, on the reverse strand, counting down.
GCCTGTTAGAGAGAGTCCCTTAGGTGCCTTTGCCACTTACATTGCAGTTGATTTAAATCTTGATTGCCAAAGATTGGAAGGAAAATAACCTCCCTACCAAAGGAAAAAACATCTCTTACTTATCCTTTCTTACTATGTTCCGTAAAGAACTTCTCCATCTGTCAGGGACAGGATGCCTAGCTTTGGCCTAACCCGTTCTTCATATTTATACTCACAGGTGATGTATGATCCTAGTGCCAATACTTTAGTGCCAATAGCAGGTAGTCATTGACGGCTTCACCTTCTGGTGCAGGGCTGACTGCTTTGGTGGTATTTCTAAACAGAATGTCTCCAAAGTTCTTTCAGTTTTATGTCTGTGTGCTGTTTCTGCTTTGACATATTAAATCTCTGATGTCGCTGGGGTTTCTATCTAAGATAATGGTCTTGTTGAAAACAGACCTCTGGAATTTACTTTTGGATTGTGCATGGCTCACTGAATGACTTCAACAGTTGCAGAAATAATTTATGTATACAACAAGCAAATGTTGCAAATGAGAAACTGGAATCAAACCAATATTATAGAAGGAATTTGAGAAGGTTCATCAAGTTGTCTGTCAGCAGTCTCATTCTCTCTAATTCCTTTATTAAAACCAACTTTTAGTAGTTTATTATATGAGATCATTTAGATTGAAACTCAACTCGCATTCATCCTGTGGCCAGAGAGTCTCCAGGAATAGCAGAAATTGTACAATTCCACTTTAGGGATGGAGGAGCTGAAGAACAGTAAGGTAGCATAGAGAAATCCACAGCTTCCTTTCAAATCCTATAGCTGTGTCACATGAAGGCATTTTCTATAAGCATGTGCTCTGACTATGCTGTAAGTACACAACCGCCTTTTGGGTAGGAGGGGAAAGATGTAATTTTAGAAGTTTCCCTCACTGGAGCCCTTTACGCTTTCTTCTTGAGATAAGATGGATTTCATCCTTAGATGATGACTAGTACTTTATGTGTTCATTCTATGCCATCTGGGAATATAGATCCTTTCACACTGGCATTTGAGCAGCTTTTCAATACTTTACATCTCTGAGCACTTAAGAACTAATCCCATCCTCAATACACAGTTTTGTGTGCTGGATTATCTATGGCAGTGGGAGAGGAAGAACTTCTCTCCTGGCAGGCAGAAGCACCCTGTTGGCTGGACTTTACTCCCTGGTAGGAAGGTGAAGATTTCTTGCAGCTTTGGCTTCTAATAGTTCTGCCATTCCCAACACCCTGAGGCAACCATGTTCTGGGTTTGAACCAAAAGGAAACTTCTCCTCTGCACACATCCCAAGACTGGCCCCACTGTCAACACTGGCTGGGTATCTAATGCTGCCACCTCTCCAAATGTGGCTTCAGCTGCTTTCTGGGTGGCGGCATTTGGCTATTTGCCATGAAAGCTGACTGGCAAGAGCATTAGATGCTCAAGACACAAGTACTAAGTGTTAAAACAGTTGTTTACTGCCTGGAGCCAACCACTCCATGAGGCTTTGGGTAGTTAGAGAAATAGAGACAACGTGTGGAGATGGGCCTGACGATATTTTGGGTGTAGCTGGTGACAAGTCAGATAATGTTACACTCATTTTAGACCAAGTACATCTTTGCTAGCTTCTGGCCTTCTGCCCCAGATGCTGTGGAGACATACTGTCCTCACATTGACAACTGCCAGGAGCTGGGACAGCTGGGGTCAGGAAGTGGTAGCAAAAGGGAAGGGAATGTTTTTGAGTTGGGGATGAAAAACAGGAACTAGAAGTAAGAAAGTTCATAAGACTAGTGAGTTACCCCATTCAATCTAACAGAGAGAGGAGCAAGAGAAAGAAAATCTGGCAAGCTTCAGGTAAGAAAGTTTGAAACCAATTTTGAGCTTTTTTGAGCTAAACTAACCCTCTTTTGAAACCAATTTGAGCAGGAGAGCATGATCCCCAGAGGCCAGGGAAGCAGCATGGTGGTATGGGGAAGTGCAAGACTGCTCTAGTAGATGTTATGTCCCAGCTAATGTGGGAACAATTTTTTTTCCCAAGGACAAGAACAATGAAGGCAGCTCACAGCCATGCTTCCCCACCCTCCCAGCTGGGCTGAGCATGGCCTTAGCACAGCTGACAACCTAGCCCTTAATCTTGTTTCTCTGGCTAAACAGATGACAGGCATGTATCATCCTTCCCTTGTTGACTTTTACTTCTGGCACCATTTGTTTCCATTTCTTTTTAAGGTCAGTATGAATTGTCTTGGGCAAAAATGACTTAATAATGAAATTAATAAAAAAAAAGAATGCTATAAAAGAATATAAAAGAATACTATAAACACGTCTTTTGGCAAACAGTTCAGCAAGAGAGGCCTTAGATCAGATTAGCCTATAATTACTTTTTATAAATATACCTAAGACATTTCTCAGTGTAAACTTTCAGATAGCACAGGCACTCAGCAGTTCCTTGTAGGCTGCAGATGTGTATCTTTCAAAAAACGCAGCAAGGTTTGCTGCATGAAAATCTCCCATCTAAAGACTGTGATATAACTGATTGCTTTAATATAATTTTCTTGCAGAACGTTCCATGGAACATTGTGCCCTGAGATAGCATCTGAAAGCGATTGTTTGGGAGAGGTGTAGGAGGATCAGGATTCAAGACTCTATGGCAAATGAAAAAAATGGTGTCCCAAAGTTGTAATAGAAATTATTTTCTGTGATAGGAAGTTCTGTGTACTCTTGGAAGCTGAGAGCAAGAGGAGAAAAGTAATATTTGGTGTCTAATCAATTGGAACAGGTGGGGTATTTTACACTGTGTTTGGAGAAAGCAAGAATGNAAGGAAAGGAAAGGAAAGGAAAGGAAAGGAAAGGAAAGGAAAGGAAAGGAAAGGAAAGGAAAGGAAAGGAAAGGAAAGGAAAGGAAAGGAAAGGAAAGGAAAGGAAAGGAAAGGAAAGGAAAGGAAAGGAAAGGAAAGGAAAGGAAAGGAAAGGAAAGGAAAGGAAAGGAAAGGAAAGGAAAGGAAAGGAAAGGAAAGGAAAGGAAAGGAAAGGAAAGGAAAGGAAAGGAAAGGAAAGGAAAGGAAAGGAAAGGAAAGGAAAGGAAAGGAAAGGAAAGGAAAGGAAAGGAAAGGAAAGGAAAGGAAAGGAAAGGAAAGGAAAGGAAAGGAAAGGAAAGGAAAGGAAAGGAAAGGAAAGGAAAGGAAAGGAAAGGAAAGGAAAGGAAAGGAAAGGAAAGGAAAGGAAAGGAAAGGAAAGGAAAGGAAAGGAAAGGAAAGGAAAGGAAAGGAAAGGAAAGGAAAGGAAAGGAAAGGAAAGGAAAGGAAAGGAAAGGAAAGGAAAGGAAAGGAAAGGAAAGGAAAGGAAAGGAAAGGAAAGGAAAGGAAAGGAAAGGAAAGGAAAGGAAAGGAAAGGAAAGGAAAGGAAAGGAAAGGAAAGGAAAGGAAAGGAAAGGAAAGGAAAGGAAAGGAAAGGAAAGGAAAGGAAAGGAAAGGATCACAGGAAGAAGAAAATAGCATCCCTATAAAAAATTTATTCCTTAGGAGTGGGTTTCCTAGCCAGAGACATGGCAAATCACATCACATGTTATGAAGTAACCAGCAAGCCCACAAAATCATAAGGAGGAAATGAAGGCAAAAAAAAGATGGGGGACACATCTCTTGAAGCAAAAGAGCATGGCAGGACTTCAGTCAAGGCTAAGAACTGGGCCTGGAAGGGATTAATAAATGGACAATATAGGAAATTATTTTTCAGAGTTTTGCACATGTCTGTACTAAAATGTGAAAGAAGTGCTGTCATTTTGCACAGATGACTACCTGAGAAAAAAAGGCTGAGACAGTCAGGTCTTTCATCTCAATAGTTACAGACAGGAACAGAAGAGATTTGATTATTTTCTACTAATGTCATGATACAAACTTTTTCTTCCACAGAAGAAGATTAAGTGCCTTCTGTCAATTAACTTCTCCCCTTCTCATAATAAGCAGTGAAAGACTATTCTAACTAAGCCCAGCAGTAAATCAAAGACGTGTGTATAAAGAGCAAAATGGCATCTTTCCTTTTTACAGTTACAAAAGGACCATCTGATTTCAATGATAATCAGTTATTCCACATGATCCTCATTAGCTCAGTCCATGGAACACCTGAACAAAAGCCAAAGGAACTTGGACATGTTTCTCACTCTGCCTTTTCTTTTTTTTTTTTCATCTAAACATCTGTTTTCCCATGTTGACGTATGAGCTCATAACTTGCAGAACAAAGACAACCTAGGCCTTCATGTAGCAGAATGTTTATGTACATAGCACTGGGCTTCCTGGCACTTTGTAGATATCAATTCTACCTTTTAGCCTGTTGTCCAAATTTACTGCCACTTTGTAATGAACAACCAAGAAGCAGTGAATGCTTCTTACGTGGGGTAAGATTTTCAAAACATAATCAGAAACTATGCCATAATTTAATGAGGCATATTGGTTAGATATAGCTTTATAAGGAAAACATGATCGTGATTACTTCACAAATAGCAATGCTATGACCACTATCACAGATCATGTCTATTTAGCTGCACAACACCATAGCATTTTCAAAACAAATGGAGTATATCTGCCCTGTTCTGAAGCTCTTACATCTTAGGGCCATGATCCTATAAAAGTTTACACTTTTCACAGATTGCGGGGACTTCTTGAAGTACCCAATGCTAGTATGTATGTGTAACATCTCAAAGGACCACAGCCTCTTAAACACAGAGCAATCTTACTGTATTTAAGATCAGGGGATCCTGTGGAATGCCTTTCATGTGGAAAACTATGAAAACTGTAATTGCTTGCAGAAAAAATACGTGAATTTAGAAATAAGACGACAAAATGGAGTACAAAGTGGAGATGCTTTGGACTGTCATGTAATTTGTGCCAGTCCTGCTGGGGCTGGCTTCTTTTTATTTACTTTATGAATGTTGTGTATCAGAACACACTTCCTTACCTACATCCCGAGTTTAAATGAAGGTGGATTCAATGTTAAGCATTGAAACATTTAGGAAGGTTCAACAGTTTACAGAATTGAAGTTTTTCTTGCACTAATGCAATTAATATTATATTTAGACTAGGGTTTACTTAAAAACAAATATGTTAACTTTATTACTTTTTCCTCAATTACAGAATGAGAAGCTGGAGTATCGAGATCAAGAAAGTGAAAGGTAGGGACAAGAAGATGATAAATCACACAGGAGTTGTAGCAGGAGGATCTCAGAAACGACTGAGAGAATGAATATCACCAGTAGGTTAAGAGGGTGAAGCAGTAATAGTAGAGGTGTATGGATTTGTGGCCATCTGGGCAACTTCATATAGAAATGCTGAATACCAATTGCAGTTCTCTGTATTCCCTTGGTAATCTGAACAGAGTTGTGTGTTTCAGGAGTGCAAGCATCTGGCTCCAAAGGAGTGGACAGGCTGAGGCCATGAGAGGGCAACAGCTCCAGCATCAGCTTCAGAGAGCTGGGACTTTAGAAAGCTCCTTCAGACACTGGTGGCACAGAAGTGGAGAGGACCCTCGGGCTCCAGGTGGCTCTATATTCATCAGAAAAAGCCCAAGTTGAGGAACAGCAAATGTAGTTTCAGTGGATGTTTTGTTTATTCAGGTTTCTTTGCATTGTGATTCCTCATGTACAAATTGTTTTACCTCTCCTCAGCTCACTTCAGGGAACCTTTACTTCCTGTCATGGATTTCTGGAGATGTCCAATTCTGTAATATTTATTGTTTCAAGGTTGAAACTCTAGCCATAATTATCAAAGAAAGAGAGTCATAAATTCAAGTATTAGCCACCACCACTCCATCAGCTATGGCTATTCACATGCCTTTTCCACCTAGGAAGAGAGTTCAAATGCCAGTTTTATCTAACTCTGGTCCCACAACAAAGACAAACATTAGAGCAAGGGATTCTTAAATCATATCTACATACAGCAGACGCAAGGGAATGTGGTTTGTTTCTATTTCTATCAAGACGTATTGCATCTGAGATAGAAGCTGTGTGTTGTCTATATGGTACACACTGAGAGGAGACATTTACACCGTACAATCTGAGGGCAAGGCTGGAGAGTTGAGATCCCTGAGTACAGGATGAATGGTCTCCCCTGGAGGGTGACAGACCATACTGTAGCTTCTCCACAGGCTCAGCATCTGTGCAGCATATATGGCCAACTGATGCCAAACAGGGCAAGAACACCCTCCTCTCATACCTGGCAAATACCTGGAGCTGTGCTATCCATATCTTCACTGGCACTGCACTGACACTGCAACACCATAACAAACCAGGCTGAGGAGCTAAAGCAACACCCAGTTATTTACATTTTCCAGTGCTAGTTTTCTGCCAAGTTGGCTTCCTGGTCCCATTCCCTCTGAGAGGGCAGGGATGTCTCACTGCAGTGGTGCCAGGCCTCTGCATCACTTGGAGTGACCCCAGGCCACCAGGCTATATAGAAAACTGTAGCACTCTCAGATCCTGCTTCTCCAGCCTCTTACTCTACATACAGACTAGAGCACTGACAAGCACATCTCAAGGGCAGGAGGATTAGGTCCAATCTAGAGAAAACTAGACAAAACTGTGCAGTGACTAAAAGTAGCTCATTCCTACCAGTAACTCCTCTGACACCGGAAGCCCTGGATTGTCCTCAGTCCACACCAGAAACCCTCATCACTGCGCTATGGAGTAACAGATTTTTGGATGCTGTGCAGTTACCTAGCCCTTCTGCAGGTTTTGTTAGTTCTTGCTTCCAGTCTTTCTCCCTCCTCTATTTGGACTTTTCAGGCAGCAAAAGGAAACATCTCAGTTTCCAAGATGCAGACGAATATGGAAATAGGAAGAGACTCTATTTCTCTCTCAGATAATCAGGCAAGGTCAGGAAGGACTTCCCAGCAGCAGTGTCAGGATTTCCTGCTGTGACAGAAACATGGAGCATTGATGGGTGCCCTGGATTGACTTAGAACAGAACAATTCGGTTCAGTGATTTTACTTTTCAGCTGAGTCTCTTCTAACTAACTGCACTTTCTGAAGTTAATGGCATGTTTTTGCAGACTGTCTGCTTCTAGCAGTGATAATGCTTGATGATTAGTTGCTACCAAGGACTGGTGTGCAGAAAGGATCTCGTTTATACTTGCTGCTATGTAGACCAAGGTCATTACTAAATCTTGTGTGCCATGTTGGGGATGTGGAAAGTAAAAGGCAACACCTGCAGGGAGGTGCTGACAGAACAGGTGACCCTAAACTGACCAACGAGATATTCCATCCCATATACATCATATTCAGTATAAAGCTGAACGATCACAAGGGTCAATCTCTCTTCTTCAATGGCTGACATCCGAGGAGGACATTGTCCATTCTGCTTTTGAAGCTGATCCATCTGTTCCTGAATCCGGTTCCTGTCTGCCACTGTGTCCAGCCTGGGATTTCCCCAGTGCCTGCTCCACAGCATCACTGGTGACAGTGACATAATTGCCATCAGTGGTTTGGGTTCAATATTGATTTTGTATATATTTCAGTGTATTTTATTATTTTTATTAAAGCTGGTTTTGTTTTCTTTTCCAACCCATTCTCATCTCCCTTATTCCCTTTCTCTTCCCCTTCTCTGTGGGGACAGGGTGTTGTGCCGGTTCAGCCATCATCATTTTATGTTGCCATCAGTTGCCTGATCACACAGGCCAACACTGAACTCAGCAACATCCCCTCAGAAGTCTTCTTTCAAACAGTCCTGCCATAGGTTCCTGTGTGCCCAGCTCCTCCACGGCCCACTGTGATGCCAACATCACCTGCTGGACACAACAAACAGAGATGGCTCCCTCGGATGGAAGGACAATACCAAGAGAGCTCAGCAAGGTATGACCAGCCCCAACAGAAGCCACACCCAACAGGAGGCTCCTCTGACTCATCAGCTCCTGGTTAATATAATCCTAGCCTCGCCCCTGACCCCAACCACAACCACCTGGGTGAGGGCAGAGCCACAGAGACAGAGGTGGGCCAGGTTCTGCCACTGGAACATGAAGCCAACAGGAAAACCAAAACATTCTACTAGGTTGTGACTCATTCACAGGTCAACTCCAACTTGGGGCCCACAGCTCAGGCCCCCAGCACTTCACAGGGGCTAATAGAGAGTATCTGACATTCATCTAGTGGCCAGCCAAGCCCTAACCTTTGACAATGGGTCAAGCGAAGATGAAAGTTCAGAACACAAAACCAAGACATTTGGGCTCACTACACAAGCATCTTCACAACATGATAAACTGAGTTGTATCGTAACCTAAGTAATGCTGAGATGACTCTTTGTTATAAGTTTTTACAGAGAGAAAACATGATGGCAGCAACAGCTCACCAGGACTAAATGTTTTGGGCCCAGACACTTAAGAAGTCTTGATTCATGTATACACAGCTATAGAAACTTGTGAATCTGATCGTAGCAGGCCTTGCAGAAACAGAGCTAGAAGCTGCCCCTGTCCTAAGAGACTTACAAGCTAATCTGGGAGAAGACCAAATGGATAGGAAGAAAGAAAAAACATTAAATAATAAGAGCAAAAATTTATACAGTAACTACAAGCAGCTAAATTCTTTAGGATTCAAACACGATTAAACATTACGAAGAAACACTTTATAAAAGTATGGCTAATCTGGGAAAGACTGTTTGGAGAGAAATAGTGTTTCATGCAGTTCCATGATTCTACAGATTTGTATCATTCACAGCTGTCCCAAGGGCTTCATATCTGAGATCCTCCTTCAAAGAAAGTGTAAAAGAGAAGACTAGTTTCTTGCAAATCAATTCAGAAAAGATAAAAGGGCACCTTTAAGGGGCATGCAGCAAACTGGCAGCCACGGCAGAGTGGATGGCAGAAGGAAGAGCTGTATTACAAGAAATTTGGTAATGAAGTGCTTTCACAGAAAATTTGCACACAGTGAAACTCAATAAGAACAAGTTTTACAAATCTGTTTTCATGCTCTGCATTTATATTTAGGGCTGGTTTAATAATTTATTTCAATTATAGCACAAATTCATTCACATAGTTTGTTTCCAATTGTTCTATTTTGATTTATTAAAAAAAACACCATATGAATGAAAACTATCCATCTTTGCTCTTTAAATAACCTTCTGTATTATGAACTCTGAGTGCTTCACAGTTATACTCACCCTATTAATTAAGAAAATGCTGTTATACTCTGTACTGTGAGAAACAAAGTTACTGATAGGTAAACTTTTATAGTTTTGAGGTTCCTATCTCCTGTGGGAGCTCCCAATGAAAGGGAATGTCTAAGGATCAAAGTGCTTTGCAGCCTGGCTGAGAAAATTGAGTCTGTCTCTTTGCACCCTTAGGTGTCCTTACAAGAGCGGCATTCTTCCTGTGAGCACTCAACTGGATTCAAACTGCATTGTCCACTCGAAGAATAAATCTTTGTTTTCCTTTGCTTCCGTGCGCAGACTTGCTTGGCTTTGCTTCTGTTATTATTAACCTTTGTTTTCCATATTATTTTCCTCCCCCTTTTTTTGCTCTGCTGAGGAGGGAGAGAGGAAAAGGGGGGGGGTGATAGAGCAGCTTGGTGGGCATCTGGTGCTCAGCCAAGGTTAACTCACGACATCTATATAAATGCATAAAGGTGAAATGATATATGTGCTAGGTAGACCACCATTTATGTCACATCTGGCTTATATGTTTCAATTCAAGAAGGAAGAAAAAATACATCTCCTGAGGTCAAGATTCTAAGGAGAGAATTGTTGTTTCCCTCGATGCATAAAAACATTTATGTTTCAGCCTTCAGCACCTACAGCAATGAACAGGGCAGAAGGAAGGATAAGCTGAAGCACTTAGTCAGGCAGCCTTTATCTTTTTGCCCATTTTCATCTTTCTCTCCTTCCATATAACTGAAAGGGAGAGACCACACAATGGCTAACCATTGGCTAACCTCTTAACAAACCAGACTACAACCCAGGCAAACCTCCTGACCCTTATTAGGTCAATGACACAGCAGCACAATACATTTAGAAGAATGAATGATAATATTTTGCACGTAGGTATATAGGCTCCTGAGACATCTATTTATGACTAAGTGCCATTTGCTTCCTATTAATGATAAAAATTGTATTATGAAAGATATTGTATCATGCAAGAAGACCTACAGTGTATTCACTGCCACTTAGGTCCCCCATCTGTCTGAACAGATAACTTAGAAATACTAAATTCTAAATACTAAACTCCTCTTATGCATGTTTGAAGTCTAACAGTCCAATGTTTCATACTACTGTAGGTGCTACGGAATGCTTCATGCTGTATTTCTCACTGGCAAGAAAGGTAGACTTCACAAGGTGTTACATTTTCTCCTGGATATGCTTATCCCTGTCAGTTACAAAGCAGGAGACAACAAGACTTGCTAGTGGACAATTTCAATACTTAACCTTTGGCATATACCTCATAGGAAATTCCCTTAATTCAGAAAGAAATTCTGAAACCTTTACTCAGATTAAACTGCCTTCAACATAAATAGTTGGTTTGTCACTCAAGTTTATGATGGATAACCAATGGACAAAAGGTCTTACAGTGTCTTTGTGATACCTTCTGCTGTATGGAATGGCTTCAACATTAAGTGTGGGTAAAACTCCCATCCACATAGTAATAATATCAATAAAGCATCATCCAGCATTATCTAGTTTTGCCAAAAGATTTGCAATCATAATAAAGAAATTAAAGACTTGATTATTTCTAGGTGTTCATGGAGCATTAAATTTATATTCACATAACCATATTAAGCAGCTATGTAACATTTCCCATTAAGAGTGAAGATGCTGCCTGGGAATGATCCTTGTCCTAGCGCAAGCTGTTCATTGTTCAATGAGTATTTCACTGAAGAAAAGATCAGAAACAGGACTGAAGAAAATTTAAAATAAAACACTGGAAAGAAATGGCCTCCTAGAGTACCATATAATGAAAATAACCCAGCCAGCTAGAAAAAAAGAAACCCAATTCCCAAGCAAAAAAAGTTACAAAACTCATTAGTTTCCTTTGCATAACATTTTTAGGGTACCAAGGAAGAATAATTTTGGTCTTCTCAGCTATATGTCTCATGAATAAAAGCCTAGATGCTATAAAATCTCCCATGTGGGAACTTGAGAGCTTTGATTTGGAAAGTGCCAAAGAAAAATTAGTATGCAAAGGAAATTTGATATAATTCATGCAGAAGGTGGTCTTTTATACTGCGGCTCAGGACTGGAAAATAATTTGGGGTCTGCAAGAGAGGTCACTGAATTGTGACTCTTTGCAAGTATCAAGTTATTTCCTACTATTTCCTTTGCCTTGTCTTTCCCCAGCTGGAACATTTTTCTTAAGCAGTAGACAAACAATAATAGAATGAAGCACATAGCAGTGAAATTAGAGCTTTCCATCAGCTAGTGTATTTTATGCTGCTTATACCATGAGGTGAACTTTACTGTAACTCCTCTGACTCTGTGAATTTATATAAAGGATAGAAGGAACTAATGAGTACAGCAGGATGAACAGAAGTAAAAAATTTCAAGATTTACTGTGAAGTATATCAGGGTTTTAAATCTGTGATACATTGGCCAGACTTGTACGAGTTACTCCTGCTCAACTGACTTCAAGTTCTGAAAGAATTCTGACTCATTAATTCACATTATCGATGGGAATTTCCGTGATTCAGTAACACACAATATTTGTATTCAAACTCCATAAACACATGCCCAGATGAGAACAGTTTCCCTTATTTTTAACAGGTAGATAATTTATCAATACTTTAGTAAAGAAAGCATAATAAGAGAGAAGCATAATGAGAGAAGCATACACCTAAGAATTCTGTACTAACAAATACATAAGAAATAAGTGAAACTTTAACCACACTACCCAAGATCTTTTTGAAACACGTGTATCTTGAGGATCAGTTTTTCAGGTTTTAGTTCCTACTTTTGTTGTGTTCCAGGTCCCAGGGCAGCCGTTCTGAGCCGAATGACAGGATCACATTGGATAAGCAGTATCTGCCATCTGCTGGAAGGATATTTTCTAGCACTGATGAGGCTGGCGTTACTCGGTTAGGTGGCCAAATACAGGAAAACTGAACTAAGCATTTCAGAAGAAGCTGAGAAATGGAAACTTAATCTGCAACACTATACAGACCTTCACATGCTGTTTATCAGTAAAGAAATGAATCACAAAAGAAAAACGATTTACAGAGCCACCTAATGGAAGAAGACTATAGAGTGGAGTCACCTTTTCAGGAGGCTGTCAAAACCCAGCTGGGCACTTTCCTCTGTGGCCTGCCCCAGGTAAACCTGCTTTGGTAAGGGGGTTGGACTAGAGGATCTCCAGAGGTCCGTTCCAACCCCTGCCATTCTGTGATTCTGTGACTAGGGACTTAATCTAAGTTCTAACCCACTTTTCTGTACAGTATCCCACACTGCTCCCATTTTACCTCCTAAATGCCACTAAAAACATTCTTCTATTCACAGCATTTTGACAGGAGAATCTTCTTCTGTCCACTCTGCAATTATTTGCCAGAGACATAGAATACAGCAATACAGCAATACCACACATTTGAACAGAAAAGGGTCTCAATCTTCTCTTCTTATTTTACATGAGAAATGAAGCATTTAGGTTAACCTTGATAATAAAACATTTTAAAAAGGGAATTAAACCTAGTGTTCCTGTAATTGTATTATTGATAGAGGTGGCTACTGTTACACACACATATGTTGCACACAGACTTTCTCATTAATCACCTTTGGGATTTTGACAGAGCACTGTTATTTGACTGTGCTTCATAATGTCTTTGAAAGTATTCTATTAGGCTTCAAATTCATATTTCCATGAGGTGAATGAATGGAGTGAAACATTATAATCACCTCTGAGCTAAAGAAATTTGCACATTGCCTTTGCCACTCTTTGATGAGCAGTAGTACACAACCTGATATGGTTAAAACATTAGTGTGTTGTAGTCACACTGGAAGTGCTGTTAGGGCAATTACCCATCACTTCTGAACCCACAGCCCTGTTATCAGCTGCATATAATTCTGCCACACATGAATTGCTCCATCTGGAATTTTCCATGCTGGATGATTGTCTCCAAACAATTTTCTAGAAAACTTCAGTCAAAAGCTTTCAGCTGTATCTGAAAACATAACTAAGAAAAAACCCATTGTTTTGACCATGTTAAGAAATTCTGGCAGGCTTTTCTTTAAATAGCTTCAGTACATTCATGCTTTGGTACAAGGACTTCCTGTTTGCAAGTTGGATGGCCTACTTTTCGAGGATTAATTTCTTGCTGTCTCATTAAATTTTACCAAAGTTTGACCATGTTCTAGACCTTGGAGCCTGTGTATAACAGATGTTTTCATTAGAGACTTCAGTTTTGAATTAAACTCTCCCAGAGTCCATCCACCCAAGCAGGCTCCAGCCTCAGGCTGCACATTCATTTCCCCACATTTCTGTCTCCAAGCTGTTGTTGTTGCTGGATGAAGCCTGCATGCCTGATCTGAGAGCAAGGAGGCACTATCAGCAGTCACAACACCAGGTCTTGCTGGTACGGGAGAGAGAAAAGGGGAGCTGGTCAGGACAGGAATGCTGGGGTTAGTGTGGGTGATACGATATGGTGTGGAAGCTGCAGCACGAGAGTGGAAAGCTGGAATGGGCTGCCAAGGTGTTGAGAGCAGTGGGATGGGAATAACTGAGAGGAAAGAAAAGGCTGGGGTGGGTATCTTAGGACCTAGTCTGAGATAGGATTGAGATGAAGATCTAGAGGAGTCTGAGAGTGAACAAATAGGTTGGTAGGAAGGAGGTATGAAAGGGAGATAGGTTTAATTAGTGATCAGATATGGTGGAAATGGTGGGAAATGTCTAGGAAAAAACACTAGAACAAGGAGCTGAGATCAGATGACAAATCTAAAGGAGGAGATTGAAAATCATTGTGAATGGGAAAGTTGAGGAAGAAAGACTAGATGAAGAGTTAGGAGAGAAGAAACAATATGCGTAAGGCAAGCAGGGAAACAAGAGAAGAGGAATGCGACATAGCCAGTCAAGTAGATAGGGCAGAACTGGGATTTAGTTGGATCAGAGGTTAGTACTGGCTCAGGGAACCTGTCAGACTGAGTATTCCCTGCTATCATTTATTTCAAGACTCTGTGAGCAATACGGGACATACGCCTCCATAGACTGTTGGACTATACATCCAAGGCATGGGCTGTAGGCTGGGCACCCCCAAATGATGTCATTACACACTATGTCTTCCTCCTGTTTCATTCACTGATCTGCTCTGATGATATGTTTACTAGTAGTGTAGAAACTGTGTTGTTCAACGGTCAAAATGTGCTGTGAACAAGAGACAGCTGAAGGCTTTCATTTCAGTAAACACAGGACATATCAAAGACAGTATGTTTTTACTTGGTTTTATCAATTCCCTCAGAAAGGTTGTGCATGTGTGTGTATGCATGCATTTCTCCTAGGTTACCTTTTCTTCACAGAGTGGGAGGGAGGTATAGAGAAGGAGACACAGTGATCTATCACCTCAACCTATTGTAGAGGTGCCTCCCTCACTCTTGCATGCTGCTTTGAAAATGAACCTCAAGTATCTTCACGCTTCTTCTGGCGTGAAGAGAGCCAAAAAGCATAAGCTCATGTTCAGAGTCAGCACATTGAGAATTACAGGCTGGAGAGGCCAACGCGTGGACAGAGCTGTAGGCAGCTGGCAGCAAGCACCAAACATTGACAGGAAGTTGCTGCATTTCTTGCACTGGGTCACGTGAAGATCCTGCATCCCTGCCCATACACTAATTTTGTTGAGAAATCTAATTTCAAGATTTCCCCATCAGTTTACTCATAATTTCCAAAGACCAGATTGGTCTCAGGAGCACTCTACCAATAGTAATTCATTATTTGGGGATTTTCATAACCATGGTTAGAACAGAAGCTATTTTGTGACTTCAGCAACAAACAGGATGGCATTTGCTCATGCAGCTGAGCAGCAGAGGGAGGAAATAATGCAGAGACAAACAGAAGCTTTGCCCCTTTACACTGAAGACTGTAGTGAAAAATGCCCATTTCCATGAGAGCATGAAGAAAAATGAAATATATGAGAATCTAAGAAACTTAAGTCATGTGTATAACATTACACATGAGTGGATTTAGAATATATACTGACTCACTGCTCCCTGAAAAACTGCATATAAACTCTCTAGCATCCTGCAAAAATGTGTGTTTTGCTAACCAGTAAAAAAAAAAAAGGAAAGAGGATTCAAATATTTAAAATATTTCATGTGTACCTGGAATACAATTTTAAAGGAGCTTTACTAAAGCTTCCACAACTGATCTTTAGTCACTTCAGACTGGATTTAGAACAAATATGAAAGAACAACCCATGTTATTCAGTAATAGACAAGGAAGCCTTTTAAACTAAGTGGGTGATATATGTACTTAAAGGCTTCCATTGCTCTCTGGTGGGAAAGGTTTCCAGGCACCAAACCTTTCCTGAGTGGTCAAAAACAGAGTTTTTTCAACCTCCTCTAAATTCTAAGCTATTTTCTTTCATCTTTCTCAGTCCACCCTTGCCTGTTCCTGCCTTGGGTTCATGTGAGTGCAAAGAGAGTCCTGTGGTATCGGTGTCTAGTGCCCAGAAAAAGTTGTGCTGTGCAACAGCAGCTCTGTCTTATGTGCTGCAGCTAATTAGTGTCGGGAGGAACAAAATCAGAAAGAAAGAAAAAAAAAAAGACATCTTGAAAATACTCTTTTTCTTTTTTTTTTAGGATCAAAAAACTATTTCACTCTCCTGGGCTGGTGTCAGGAAGACGGAATCTGAATCACGTACATACGCTTCAAATGTAAGGGGATGTATTTTCATTCCCCATGCACAAAATTTCTCCCTTCCCCTCTTAGCTGCCAACACTGAGGCAGAGCTACAAAAAAATCTTTTGAGACTCACTTGGAACTTGCTGCTGCCTCTCTGTAGCCCAGTTTCTGGATGTCTGAGCTTCAATTCACAGGCACATGCCAATAGAAAGCCCTATACTGAGCTCAGTGGGATAATTTGTGACACTTTCTTGACATGACTTCATAGTTTTGGCAAGTCTCTATGCCTCTCCATCAAGAAGCATTTCAATTCCTTGGTCTCCAGATAGTTCATCCTTTTTATAAACTCCTCCCATTTGATATCTTAAGGCCAAATTTCCAAAGCTGC
The DNA here is from genome assembly GCA_013400335.1 of Eurystomus gularis. NCBI lineage: Eukaryota > Metazoa > Chordata > Aves > Coraciiformes > Coraciidae > Eurystomus > Eurystomus gularis. The sequence continues at coordinate 178,607 of VZZY01010253.1, read as the reverse complement.
AAAAGTTACAAAGTTGGGAGAGAGATAGAAAAGGGGCAAGAGCAAGGCAAACATTTCTGGTAGAGGGCACTGAGTACCTGTGTGGAGGAGGACTGACTGCACGTGCACAGGATTCTTGAAAACTGCATGCTGTGAGCATGCTGCTACCCATGACCAAGGATTATATGTTTAATAAATACTTTTGAACCAAGAAGAGGATGTAGGAGATATCAACTAGGATTTATCATAAAGAGAATAATGTCTCAGGGACAGTAAATGCCTTTTTGTTCTGTTTGCATACTATGCATCTCATTGGGTTCCTCAAGGGAAATCACTGCACAATACAAATAACAAGCAGGGGAAGAACTTGGACAACCCAAGGATCACTTGAGTAGTTAAATCGTAGCCCACTTTTTGTTCCTTTTTTGCTTCTGCACCTGCAAGGAGCGTTCAGCAACACCTAGTATTCAAGATATGCAAGTCTAACATGAATTTTATCTAAAAGACAAGTTGAAAAGAAAAGACTATATGTTTTCAACACTGTCAGAATTGTTAATACTGAGTAAAAGTACAAGCATGATCGGCATGCTGCTCAGAAAGTAGAAAGCAGTGTGAAGTCTGCTATTCTTTCTGGTGGCTTCTGGCTGAGAAGATTAATGTAAGGAACACATGGAGAACTACACTTGTCCAACACTTCGGTCTTGGCAGCATCCAAATGCTGCTTGCCTGGTTTTTCTACTTGACACCACAGTGCAAAGCTTTCTAGGTGATCTTCATCATTTTTCAGTGCTGGATAAAGCTGTGGACAGTCTTACAGCAGACAAAATTAATTAAATTGGTGCAAGTTTGGAAATCCTGTTTTCTAATGCTTTACTGCAGCATCTTAACAACCACATCTAGTGTTCCTAGTCAGTGACTTCTTGTTAAATATCACATAACTGATCAGGAATCCTGATACACAAGGAAAGAAGCCACTTTTAGTGTCATTATTACTATTAAAGTAGTTCTCACTTTTCCCTTGTACCCTAGTATATTGCAAGCAGTTGCTACCATGGCTGATGAAGGGAGCACAGGGGACCAGATTAAAGGTTTCTTTTTTGGACATCCCAGACAACTTCACAACTCTATAAGTCTCTGACTACCTTTCATTCTCCTGAACTGCCCTTCTCCAGCACTATAGTGCTCTTAGTTATAGTGCTATAGTTCTCTTTCCTGAGAGTAAAACTACAGTTCTCACCTTCTTTAGGAGGAGACAGTTCCAAAAGCTGATTTGACTTCTGCTGTAGTTTTTTTGAGGCTTGGATAGTTATCAGCCTAGGCAGACAATTTAACCAGCCTGAAAATGTGCCAGGTGCTCCCTAGCAGCCAAGACAGATACAAGATCTCTAAGGAAGAGCCAGAAATGGAGCACACTAAGTCAAACTCTCTTTCTTTATTTCAGGATATTGTTCTTCTCTAACACATGTAGCAGATGGAGCCTCTTTCATACTTTTCCCAGCCAGACTGATCCATTCAAGTGTTTGGGTGCTTACAGCAATAACTAAAGGCAATGTTGCAGAGGTGCCCCAAAGCACATCATGAAGGGGACACCAGTGTACCCAACCCTACAAAAAAATAATGATGCATCAAAAAAGGTATTGTCTTGTCCTGAACAGTTTGCACTACAACACAGACAGGATAAAAGCAAGATGTAACAGATACGTGGAGTAAGTGGAGTAAAAGCTAGCAAGCTTTTTAACCTTTTTTTTTTTTTTTTTTCTTGTTCAGGTATGTTTTCTATTATAGTGGCATATATTCAGCCAACAAAACAAATCAGAGTTAGTTACAGGGACTATGGAATTAGGAAAGTGCAAGAGTGCAGGCCTGACTCTGGAATGGAAAACACAGCAGGATCCAGGGAAACGGAAAGGGGTAGGAGGAAGGTAAGTCAGATGATAAATAGATGAGGTTGCAGAAATGGCAGTAAAAGAAAAAGGGCCAACAAGAAGGGAAAAACACCTATTGTCTACTCTGGATCACATAATATGACATTTGTGCCCTGTTGAATAAATTAACCATCTACTGGCTTTTTAAAAAATCTTGTCTCTTCATTACTGCTTGAATGCTACTGCAAGAAATGCAGTATTTCAGAAGGATTTATCCCAGAGAACTTTGGTAAAAATGGTCACCATGAATAGAAATACTTTAGAAGATTTTCCAGACATCAGCATTAGGAATTGCATGTAACTGTTGGAAGCACTTTGGCATCTGCATAAATGTATCACCTTGGATTTTAATAGGAGTCCATTGTCTTGTAAAGTTTTTAAGCATCTGTTATTTCTTTCCTAATGCACACAGACTGCTGATATCCTGTGAATATTTTCTTATTATTGTTCAGTATAATTCCCCAAAGAATTTCCCATACTTCATGAGAGGATTTGTGAGTATGATTTTAATACAGGAAATAGAATGTCTATTTCAGACACAGTAAAAATGCAGCAGTAATTGTTGAATAGTCCCCCTAAATGACACGTAATAAACCTAAGTATCATGAAAGTTACTCCTTAGGCCAGAGGACTCTTTGGTGGTTTTTTACTTCAAAGGGACTTACAAATTTACTTACAAATAAAATGAAAAAAAGAAGACAAGAGGACGTACAGAATTTTCTTAAAGCCAAAGGCCACAGCTCAGTAAGATGTGCTGATAGCACGAAGGCAGCACAGCTGCAGATAGAAAGCTGGGATGCTGCTCAGAAGCGCAGTGTGCAGTCTGCAGTATTTGCATCATACTGGTTGACGATCATGAACATGCTTTGAAAAATATGTAGAATTAAACACCCGTGACTTTTTAGGTCTTCATTTTTTTAATGAAACACTTATGCCTGTTCACCTTTTGGAAGGTATAAAATGTTTCTTAGAGTTCAACATACAGAAGAATCAATTAATAGTGAATGTGGTAAAATGGAACTAAAGGGAAGTCCTGATGAATTTGAGTCAAACTGCTGGCTAGCAGTTTTAGCTGGAAGACAGGGTGAAAAATCCATATAGGTTGAAACAGTTCAACTTCTTTGCAATGAAATATTTCTGTTCAGAAATGCCAGATGCTTTAAAATACAAATTTTTGTTTCAAAACATTTTCTCATTTCAAAAATAGCCTCAGTTAAAACTAAGAAAATGACTAAGCGAAAGACGTAACTCTAAACGAAACAGGAAAAAAGGCATGCTTCACATTTTGATTGGCCAAAACTGCTTCTGCCTTTTCAGAAAGGAATTTTTGCCAGTCTCCACTGTTCTGGTTCAGCTTTCAGCCCAAAATATCTGTTTACTTCCCAGCTTTCTTTTTATTTACATACTGATTTTCAGGCTCTATAATGCATTTTCTCAGTGTAAAATTCACTATTTTCTCAGTCTTTTCTCAATACTTAGAAGGCTGGAGCATATGACATAGAAGGAGACTAGGTTTTGGTTAGCCTGGAAAAGAGAAAGCTAAGAGGAAATTAACTACTGTCTTCAGCTAACTAAAGAAGAGATTTAGAGAAAACAGGGCCAGATTCTTCTCAGATGTGCACAACAAAAAGATAAGAGACAATGGCTGCAAGCCACATCACAGGAAATTCCAGCTGGATATAAAGAGAATATTTTTCACAAGAGTGTGTCCAAGCACTGAAACTTGAAACTAGAGAACCTGAAAAATCTCCATTCTTGGAGGCTTTCAAAACCTGATTGGACAAGGCTGAGTATCCTGATCAAACTTCAAAGTTGGCCCTGCTTTGTGCAGGGGATGGGAATAGATGGGTCACTCCAACTTAATGTACTCTGTAATTCTAAACATGTATGTTTTGCACAGTAGTGCTCTGATTTAGAACAAAACAATACACGGAATGATTAAGTAACCACTACATGACCAAAACACACTTGTAGCTAATGCACAAAACTTCATAGAAATCTAGGTGGTCTTTTGCGCTCTACTTTAGACTTTCAGGTTGCGTTTGACTAATTAGGAGGAAATTTTCAAAAGCGAACTCTTCTTTTTAGTACCTATGTTCAACATTTTAGGTAGGTCTATTTATATAAATAAAGGAGGACAAAGAGTACAGTTGAATCATTTACTCTGAACACTCAAAGTCCTTAATCGTTAGTTTGCATCCTAGGTTTGGTCTGGACCACTCCAGCTAACTTTCTAACCAAAACCTCAGGCACCATGTTCAGGATAGTTTACTGTAAGCACTGTTGACAAGGTTTGTCTTTGACCAACACAGTCTTCATGTGTCGGAACATCTTCACAGATCATTACAGTGCCCAGCAAAGCATACACTCCCCTATTTCATTCTATAAAAACCTCACTCTGGCAAGCTGCAACACAACCCTCACATTGTTTCAGACACTTTGACTGAAATAAAACCTACAAAAAAATAGCAGTTATCTCTTTGGGTCATAGGACCATCACATGGTATCCAAATGAAACCCAGAGGCACAATCTATTCAGTATGGACACAGCCCGTCTGCTTTAGGAGAGTCTTAAGCAGTGCCACTATGTGCCACCCCAGGGCCAGGAACCAAAACAATCCCTGGCATTATTTTATTGAGCACTGTAGACACGCATACTATAGACAGTGCAATCTTCCAGGGAGTTGGGTTTCCATGAGTTTTCAATGAGGCTGAGATTTTTACTGTGTATTGCAATAATTTCAGTCTGAAGCACATTTTAAAATCAGGAAACGTTTTTTCCTGTTTGATTTTCTAAAATGTCTAATTGGCATGTAAATTCTTACATTAACTAAGAATGCCAAATCAAGCACCCAAAAGTTAGGAAATGCCATCTCTAGCACTGATGGCGCAGATGGGACTCACATATGTTCCATGTATTATTTATAGTTTCATGACTGACTGGGTTTGGGTTTTTTTCTCCTGACATGGGACTGTACAGCTTTCCATCTACTAAAAAAGGGACCGAAGAAACATTATATCCTAGCTCAGGCAAAGGTTTGGGTTTTCTGGGCTTCCAAGAGTACAGCTGCCCAGAATGGGTCTTCTCTGTGGTAGACTTCACAGGACCCTGCTATATGAGCTATCAGGAGAACAGGACCAGATTAGGCTTCCTGTGGAAGCCTCAGGTGTGCTGCATCAAAAGCTCTCTGAAACAGAGACATTTTCCTCCGTGACTGTCATTTCCCTGGAGTTTTCTGATAACATTTGGTATTTTGGAATATTCCCACCTACCTCTAAGCCAGAATGACAGAAACCAGCCCAAGCCTATAACAAAATTATATAGAGTAGAACACAGAGGAACAGGTAAAAGATCTTGAATATGTTAACACTGATGTCTCTGCTGCTTGTGTCACTAGCTAGCTCAGGTACTGCCTGCACAGGACAGAAAGCAATGTAGGCTGCCTTGCAAGAGGCTAAATGCATAAATGAGCCTGCATGCTTGAATTCTGTGATTGCATTGCTAAACGAACAACATGGTTTCACGCTAACTTGGTGCCATCTATATGAACAGCAACCACCTCTTGATTGAAATGCTGTATTAGGAAAACTGTCTTGCCTATAAAACAAAGCTTTGAAAACTCTCCAAGGATGTTAGGAGATGTACTACAGGAGATATCTAATGTACATGTGAATAAATACAGAAAACAACTTTGTGTAACCAGTGATATGAGCTAATAGGCCGATAATTTGGTGTTTGCTTTCCGTTACTTTGAAGAGTTTTCTCTCAGCTGGGTAGCAATGACTCATGGTGGTTGTAGTTCTTTGTTCGCTGTTTTAATAAGGCAGAAGTTCTTAATATGTGGGTCAGTTCACCACACAAGCCTTTGCATATTTATTTTTCTCAGTGCTTAGGGCTGATAGACATTTGAACGTGAACAGTGTGCCAAAGTGTTCTTCACCTCCCAAGACACTCATGAGCTTTATCAGTCATAACGACAATTTGGCTTTGATGACTAAACACTATTTATGTAAAAGGTTTAATGAGAGCAGACCCATCCTTCATACAGGGAATTAAGTTCATTAGTTTTGTCAGAATGTTTCTGTATCTGAATGATATAGTTATGCACAAGAATGTGAATTGTAGTGAAAAATAATATAAAATTAAGAAAGACTTAGAAGAACAGAGTACTCCTTAACAGTGAATTTTGATACAGGATTTACTGTCAGCTAAAAAAGCCAATCATACCAACAGGAAAAATAAATAAGCTGAACTTCAAAGGTCAAAGCAGGACATGGATTACTCGTCTAACTGAACTGTCCTCTTCCTCTCCTCTTAGCTGGGAAAGAAATCCTTCCTGAAGCACTGTGCAAGAAAAACTCCCACCCTTTGTGTCTCTTCTAAACCTTACCCCAAACCTGGGTGTCAGGTGAGCTCTAGCCCAACTTCCCCAGCCATAACCTAGGTGAACACCTCCTCAGAGGACAATTATTTTTTTCGCCTGTCCCTTCCTTTGGCAACCTCTTTCCAGTCCCAGTCCAAATGGAGTTCTAGGCTTTCTCTCTTCTCCCAGACCAGAACATAATCAGATCCCTAACAACAGGTTTGGGCTGAGACATAGCCCAAAGCCCCTAACCATCAACCAGATGAGAAACTTCTGAGGACAATTCTTTTTGCAGGTCCTTTCCTGCCCAACTCCAAATAAAGATCCAAACTTTGCCTGTTCCCCATACCTAAGACTAACTAGAGCCACAACTCTTAACACCCAATATCAACAGAGACTGGCCCAAGACCTCGAGCCATAGCCATGATGATCAAGTTCTCAGAAGTGAGTTTCTTCATGAACCTTTGCTCATGTTGACTCAAAGTGGAGCTCTAGGCTCTGCCCTGTTGAAACTCTTAGTCTGAATGTGAAGGACGGGTTGAGCCTTAGCTCCAGACCCTAAGCTAGCACCCAGTTAAAAAGATCTCAGGGAAGAATTATTTTTGCAGCCTACCCTTTACTCTGGCTGCTCCTTTTCTGCCCCACACCAACTGCAGCTCTAGGCATTACGTCTCTCCCAATCATGTATGTAACATCAACAGTAACTCTAAGCTCAGACATCAGCTGGGCCTTGCCCAAAATGCCCAGCCATGGCCTAGATGAAAACTGTCTCAGGGAAGGATTCTTTTCATGTCCTACCCCTCTTTGGCCACCCTTGGTAGCTCCACTCCAAGTGCATCTCTAGGCATGATGACTCTCCTGCTCCTAATCTAGTCTTTAACATCAGTCCTCAGCCTGGGCTGACTCTTAGCCCAAGGCATCCAGCCATAACACAGATGAGTACTTTCTCAAGGAAAACTCTGTCTGCAGACTCCTCATTCCTTTCCTGGCTATTTGGTAATATTGCCAGGGATGGTGTTGCTGGATTGGGGATTTTTTGGTTTTGTTCCCTCCTGCAGTTCACCTTAAAGCAATCTGGAGTCGTGATGTATGTGAAATATTGTAATTAGCTACTTTTCAAGATTTTTTTAACTTCCTGACGCCAGAAAAATCTTGAATGTGTTTCGTTGAGATTCTGCCTATTTAAATGCTGAGAAGCTAAATTTGCTTCTGCTGTATCCGACTTGTAAAGAACATCTAGAGCTGCAAGACACGTGACTTCAATATTGTTTGAGATAATAAAAAAAGATCTATAGAACAGGTATTTTGAGATCTATGAAGCCAAGTTCCTTTTTCCTTATGCCATGCCTAATGGCAGGTGCTGAGTTTTAAATATGGTAGTGGAAACCCGTTACATATAGTGTGTCTAACAGCAGTTGTGGTAAATCAAGGAATGTTTGCAAGGACAAGAGAGATTACATTAAAAAAAAAAACCCCACCTAAAATTAAACTTTGTCTTCCTTCTTCTTGGTTTTGCCATTATTTTCACTTTTGCAATGTGTCATTCAACCTTCTGCTGTGATCCTCGGGAGAAGGACATGAGAAAGATGCTTTATATTCAGCATGGCCAGAAGGAGTCCTTGGGGTAGCTTTCATCAAATCTATTAAGGCATTTGAAGATTAATACTAAACTAATATCAGTGTCGAAACTAGCATGAAGTACAACATTTGCTTTATATGATGAACACTGTCAGAGTAGCATGTTTGTTCCCACCATTTTTAAGTCACACAAACTTTCTTCAAAATTTCAATTTGCTACAAAATCTATGCCCATTTAAGGCCGCATCTCATTAGTTCAGAATAAAAAAGACATTAATTAGTTTCAGATTAACTCGCTTCACCAGCCGAATCAAAACGAAAGTGGCTATCCTCAGGTGAGGATCTGCTACCTTTTATTTTTTTCCCCCCACATAAATGTTTCGTGCTCGGCTATCCGCGATGCTGCCACTCGGTGGTGCCACGGTGCTGTATTTAAGAAGCTTCAGCGGGTCTTAAAGTCAATTACTTTTATTGTGGAATTCAATCCCATCAAGTTCTTACAATGTTTTCTTTAAAATGAATGCTACCTACCGTCCTGTGGCTTCGGTTTAAAAACAAAACAGACCAAAACCAAACAGAAAACCAAACCACCAAAACATCCACTGCAGTTGAATGATGCTTTCAAATTTTAGGCATTTTTTCACCTAATGTATTTAGAACTAAAGATACGTCATCATTGTTCCATCACCTCTACCTATATAGGGCAACATCTTAAACAAAGAAACACCTTACAGAATAATTTATTTGGCATGTCAGAGTGGCTGAATTGTGCAACAACCTGAACAATATAGGTAATATTTTCCAATAAATGTGCATGGTCTATACTAAAGCATAAAAGGCTTACAAAGAAAGAAAGTATTATGACTTTGAACAATAAAAAAAAAATATTCTAAAAGTATATAAATGCCTGCCAGTAAAATGCTCTGCCTGAGATTGTTGCTACCACTATTTCAGCAATATCCTTTGTTACAACAAAAGTCAATTAAAAAAGCAGAACTTGACTGCCTGGTGGTTTCATTAAAAAAAATAAATTGGGACTTAGAAGCAATTTGGGAGTACTTTGCTAAAAAAACTTTGAAAGCAGTAAAAATGTGTAAATACTTGTATGTGAAAGATACATTCATTTTACAAAATAAAGTGATGAGTATATGAAAGCAGTGTAAGCTATCACTGTGTTGTTCAAGCAAGAAAATTTCATTTTACTACATTCTAAATTTCAAGTATCCCATGCAGATTTCGATGCACTAAACCCAGCTATTTTTCTAGCAGGCTATAAGAGGAACATTCTTCCTAAGTAGAACAGTAAATGGAAAGAATGGGACACAACACAACTTTCCAGCACTGTACTACTGCAGAAGACTATAGTCACCGTAAAGCCTCTCAACAATGCCAGCTCTGAGTTTCTGACAGCTCAAATTCTGCAGGAACTCTGGATGCTGTGAGACTGGGTTTCTGAAAAATCAAGACACGCATTTGGGGTCACATTTTTTAGGGTTCAGTTCTAAAGTACATGGAGAAGCGCAGTTTTGGAGTTCCTTATGATGAAACAACTCCCACTGTGATACACACAACCGTATTTTTCACAGAGCTACTTAATTTCATGTATTAAGTCAGTTTGTGGGAGCTAAGATACAAAATATGGTTCATAAAAATAAGGATATTACCTTGTCTAGTATATTTAGAAACAACTTAAATGCACACGGATTGCTGGGGCCGGGGGGGCCTACACCATTTCCAAATGCCTTCTCTGGAGAAGAGACGCCTCTGAGAGCCTGATTCCGGCCTGGCAGGAAGGATCATCTACCTGTAAGTCCCGGAGACCCCAGGAACGGCCCCAGGGTCGCTCCTGGAGTCAAACCGGTGGTAACTGCACCGACACCCCGGCGGCTAACGCGTCCGCGCCAGAGCTGCGCCCCCTCTCTGGGGCAACCGCAAACGAAAATAGAGCTGCTTAGTGCCAGTTACCGTGGAAAGGCACCCACGCTGCCGCGGGGCCCCGCCGGGGCAGCGACGGGAGCGCCGCGGCCGCCCCTCACCCGCCGCCTCAGCACG
>VZZY01010253.1:53687-167352 GCA_013400335.1 Eurystomus gularis | reverse complement strand
CGATATGAGAATAGGGGGAACCGACTGCAGCGTCTGGGCAATCCCGGAGCCGCCGTGCTGCGGTTCACCTGGTGATACTTGCCCGTGGAAGGGAGGAGGGGATCGTGACTGGCTGCTCTGGAGCAGTCTCTTGTCGTCTGGATTACTCGCTTGCTTTGAAAACCTGGAGGAGCAGCGCGCATACACGGAAAAAATTACACGTTAATAGGCCTGGGTGATGAGGAAAACGTTCGTTTCTTTTTAGAAGCTGTTTAATGGAAACAGAAATTATATGAAAGATTCATTATTTATTTATTATTCATCGAGTGTTTGCAGGGTTAGCAGCCGATAGTGGAGACCTTAGTAAGGCTTAGAATCTCAAGTCAGGAGTTGTAGTCCAGGCGGGTTTAGACTACTGAAAGCAGCATTGTAAGCCCCGAAAATGCTGTGATGAGTCAAACTTGAGTAAGGCTTTTTGCTGTGTCTTCGGCAGAACATGTTAACATCAGTCTTGTGGTGAGCTTGCCTCAGTAGGAATATGTGTGATTTAGTTGTTACAGTAAGGATCATCTGCTTTAATAAGGAAATCTGTGTCTTAGCAGCCCCTTAAAAACAGATCATTCCCGTTTTGGTGTTCTGTTTGTTTGCTTTTAAATTCTCAGTATATGGTGTAAGAACCTTCCAGTGTGCACCTCATGAGAAAATTAGCAGAGTGCAAAAATTACCAATTGTCCTGTTAAAGCTTCCAGTTACCGTAGTTTTGGGGCTTGAAGGGATTGCTTCTATAGCTTTTATATTGTTAGTGTGTTTGTAATCCTATTTATGTCCAAATGGATTATAGGAATGAAAGTGCAGCAAATGTCCCCTGCCTGTTACAACTGTGTCTTAATTATATCTTGCTCTATAAAATTTGAATTGTTTACCTAATGATCAGGAAAGGGAGAGAAAATGGGTTTGTACTTTCATTTGAGTCTGTGGCACTATTAAGACTTGAGAAGTTTGGGTTTCTTTTAATGAGAAGTTAAGGCTAGAGAAAAAAAAAAACAAGGCTGCATATGCCACCAACTTGTCTTTGAGCAGTGAACTACTGAAGTTGGTTCTGGAAGTTGCAAGAAGCTGAAAGCTGAGCACCAAGAAGAGGAAGCGTTGTGATTCAGGATCTTTCCAGGGTAGCTAGGTTCTCCATTTTGGAGAAGGCATGTTAAAGATGCAATTTTTTTTTTTCAACCTTGAACAGCAAATACTTCAATATTTAGTAGATCTGTCATGCCTTCTTGAAAACAAAGACTAATCCTAGAAATAATTTAGATTTTGCTTTTTTATTTTCTTTAAACTCCAGTGTAAAAACAAAGTGTAAACTCTTGCAAGTCGTCATTGAAGATATTTTTTAAAAGCCTCAACAGAAAACAGAGTGAAGAGGTAGATACACTGTTAACTTGGCAATACTCAGTAGTGTAGGGCTTCATAAAAGCAAGCTTTGTATTGATTTATATAAAACAACTAGTTGATGTTTTTGGTGAATGTCAATACTTGTACTGTACCAAGCTTAGTTTACTCAGGCACAGAATAAATTTAAGGCTATGCGCGAGCAAATATTTTCATAATCAAAAGAGTAAAATTGTCTTTCAGCTCTCAAGCTGTCATTCTGTATTGTGAAGATTTTTAAAGTTGTTTTATAACACTTTGCAATTTCCATACAGAGATGAAAAAAAAAAACCCCACCTTTTCCAAAAAGAAAATGCAGAAACCAAATCATTAACTGCAGTGCAAATAAGCTTAAACCAGTGGCCAAGTTTAATAGGTCTGCCTTGTGCTCAGTTTCCAAGATAAGTTCGTAGAGACCTGTATTAGCATGTCCCAATATTTTCTGACTTTCACATGAAAAATTCTCAAAATAAGATAAGAAACTTAAATATGCAACAGAAGTTCTTACTGATTGCTGCCTAGTCATTGTCATCTTGTGGTTTTGTATGCTGTGATGCTAATACTGAAGTCTGTGAAGGGAAAAGAGTAAGCCTATTATCAGTAGATTTACTACAGGGTTTGCTATGCCAGGGTCTAGATTTCCACTGTGGGCATTTCAGAAAGCTTAGGGTAACTGGTCTATCGCATTAAAGAGGACACTACAGATGTTAATTAAAACCTGTAAGTTTAATACAGAATTACTGAGCTCATTGGATGGCAGGTGATGCATAGCACTCATCAGTCAGGATCAGAAATGTTCCTCGCTTCCTGAGGAAGAGTATTATTGCTTTGTTTCTTACACATGGCTCGATGAAGTTCCAGTATATGTAGGTTACAACTTACCTGGTATTTTTAGTTGACTAGCACTGCGTTGGCTGGATACAGTGGCAACTATGAGATTCTGTTTATTTACTTGCAATGGGCAGACTCAGGAAAAAATGAAGCTGAAATGTCCCTTAACACTGTAGTTTACAGAGCCAGTTCTAGCAGTTCTAGCTTTATCCAAGTGCTTGGAGTAAGAGTATAGTGGCATCCTTACTTCATATTCTGCGCAGTAAACCTGAAGGCTCTTTTCTTTTATTTGGTGGGGGGTTTGTTGGCTTTTTTAGCTCCTGGCAGGGGCTGAGCCCTTTGTCTGCTGTCACAGAGTTCTTTGGCCCCATTAAGATTTTTTTTTTTTCTTTCAAAAAATCTCATGATCTTTAATTTTAATTTCTTCCCCTTCTGAATAATTGCTGTACCTCTTTCTTCCACTTTTGAAACCTTTAGCAGAAAAAAAGGTGAAAATATTCTTACGTGGTTCCTGTACAATCTGCAAAACACCACAGAAACTTGAGAGTAACCATCTTCTGTACTCTGCTACAGCTTTAGAAAGCAATTCATACCATCTATTTGTAGATGCAGAAAATACCAAATTGACTGTGTACTTCCTATTGTTTGATGTACACCTGGACAGTAAACACTACACATTTTACTAAAAGCATTTGCATTCATTTGAGAAAATTTCCTACTTGTTCTGCTTGGAAGAACTTTTCAGGCTATGACTGGTGCTTATTGCACTTTGAAATAGACTTAGTAAAGACTTTTCCATACTTTCAGCTGATACTGACAGGTTAGTTTTGTGTATATGTTAATTGCCAGATTGCAGAAGTAGGGCTATGGGATTCTCCAGCGCTCAGAGAGAAAAGTGCTTAGTTTCTTTCTTAAGGTTACAGAAAATAATACTGATAAACAGATTCTTTAATTGGCCAAAGATAGTTATTCAAAGTAGGTATATCTTTATAATGTGTAACTGAGGACTTTGACTAATACAGCCTTGTAAGAGTCAAATGATAGCAGTTTCAGTACTGCCATTTGAAATGAGAAACTGAGTTATCCATTGTGCTGTGCTATATTTAAAGAACAATATTTTTCATTTTAACAGTCTCAGCAAAACCTTTATTCTACTTTTGGATTATCTTAACGCCCTGAAATGAATGTGTGTGAAAAAGGTTTATTTAAATATTGGGATTTTAAGGTCAGCAGACAAGAAATGTGTTCAGAAATTGGTAGTGTTATTGACAGCACTATTTCTGCCTTGTTGCATCTTTCCCATAGTTTTTAGGATGACATGTAATAAATTTGAATGAATGTATATAGACAGTGGACATTTAATATATTACCATAAACTTTTAAACTTAGTCTTTTTGGCTGCAGTTGTCTTTTAAAAGAAATATTTCTGAATACTATAGAAAAGCTTTTTTTTTCTTTCCCGCTGCTGTTACTATCTTTGGTATATCCAAAAATGGTCACATGAATTTTGGTTAAAGTTCTGTGATTCATCTGTGGGCAGAAAATAAATGTGGAACGCTTCTGCTGAAAAGGAGACTGTTATTCAGGGATTCATCTGGGGAGAAATGTATCAAAGTACAAGTTTTTAAACATATTTCTTATGGCTGTTGTTTACATGATCAGATGATCAGACAATATTTTAAACAGTCATGTGAATTAATTTTTCCAGAGGGTTCTTAAGGGATATGAATTAGTTTATTACTTAAGAAAAATAACTGATTATTTTTTTATTTAAAGATCAAAACTTTTTTCTATTGAATTTTTGAGAGAGATTAAGTGGTTTTCAATTTAAGTTATAAATGTGATAGCAAAGAAGCAAAGCAAGGCACAGAATTAAAAAAGTTAGTTGGCTGTAAATACTTTTGACACAAGTTCAATACTAGATGCAGCAAATCTAACTCTATACTGCTAAATAACTTAGAAGTAGTGATTCATTCTCCAGCTTAAGCTCATAAACATCATGGGTACTAAAATGCTTTGAAAGTTATCACAGCACTAATAACATGGCTGTACAGAATCTGGGGAAAATAGAGGGATTCAAGAACTGATTTTTTGGAAACAGGTTATTTTCAAGATTGACTATCATGTCTTTGGTATCCCTGTGAAATCGAATACTATGAGCTTTATTGGGAGGAAGTCTTAGAGATTTTGAGATGCAGATCTGTAAAATATACTTAATTTTTAGGATGCTGGGGGAAATATACTGCATCTTAGATATGAAAAGTTTAGTTTAAGCCTGATTGTTGCAGGAGAAGAGGGGTTAGGTGACCTGATCTTTCAATTTCTATTAATAGTTACAAAATAAAAAGTTGGCTTGCTGGCTAGCTATGGTAAGCAATACTGGGTTATGCACTAGTGAAATTATACCAAGGGTGATTTGTAAGCATAATGTAATGTGGCAAGACTTAAATACCAGTACCAGTTAAATTGAGGAGCAGATCTGATATTTAAAGGAATAGGTCACACTAAGTTGTAATATGGCCTTTGTTTTACTTTAAAGTAATTGGATTAATGGGATGCAGAGCTAAAATAGCTTTTGGGGTTTTTATAACAAAAATAAAGATAATATAGTTTGAGCTTTATTTTAAAAGAAATTGCAGAAATTAAAGTAACTGTGAAGTAGTTATTTGTGCTTAATGTCCAAATTAATTTTCCATATTTAGTTTATCTGAATCATTGTGAATGTGAATCAGTGTGAAATTTAGTTGGACTCATGTTGCTCGTGTTGATTGCTTTTCACTTATTAATGGCTAACAGTAGTATAGTGGTTTGCTTATTTTCATCTTTTCTGCAGCTAAGCACAGTTCAGTCATAGCTTATTAACAAACAAATATGACATTAAAAAGTACTACATTTTTGCATACGAAATACATAGGCTAAGGTGTATGACTTTGCTGTCAAAGGTGACAATAAAGAGTAATTTAATGACTGTCCAGAGTTTTAACTTTGTATGTTAAATAATACATGCCAATTTTCCTTCCTTTATGTGAGGGAAGAATGGTAGACTAACATAACGCCTATAATCAAGTCTGTGAAAAGAACAATAGGACATCATGCTTCGTGTTTGATTTCCCTTCTACTATAAAGTTTAACTTGTGAAGGAAATGAGCTGTGAGGGTATGCATAGCTAGAAATTGTAGAAATTTGGTGAAGGTAGAAATGATTTTTGAAATTAAGCCCATTGCTAAACTGCTACAGAATGATAAATGTTTTCATTTAGTTAGATATTTTATGGCACATACAAGTGTAGCTGTTCTGAAAGCTGGTGATTTCCAGAAATTTACCTTTTGATAAGCAATTCCTGTGTTAAGTGGGATTGAGATGAAATGAAGAGACCTCTTTTCTTTCCTTTCTCATTTCTGTTTGGTAAATACAGGGTTGCAGTAGATAATTTGAGCACCAATCCACGATTCTGTCAGCTTTACTTAATCTTGCAAGCATTTTTCAGTCAACAAATAGTTGTTTCAGTAATAGTGTAGTTTGAGTCTTGCTTAATCTGCTTTCTGCAATTTTTTAATGATTCACACTTACTGTTTACACAGCCTAATGGACGGTCATTCCTTGGTGTATCTGAGGATGAAGTAATACAAACTGTCCGTAAAGAAAATACAAAGCAGCTTGCGGACACAGAAAAGAAGAATGAAAAGGTCAGTTCTGGATGTTAAATGGCAATGTCAAAGCTTAGTGCATGGTATTTCAGTATCTAGTAACTCTATTTGTGATTTGAAATCCTGTTACTTACATGAGTGAAGAGGCATATTTCTTACTGTGAAGAGTACTGATCTAATTTGGTGCTGGAAAGAGCTAAAGTAGTATGTTCTTAACTTCTGAGATTATGCCTTATCACAGAATGTTTGCATCAAGCAAACCTCCCATCCAGCCTCTCACTAAGCACTGATACTTCTGTTCACCTTGTGCAAATGTTTAGCCTCCAGAAATTAAGTTTGTGTTTCATCTTTGCTGGCTTCTATAGAGATGCAACAAAATGATAGTATTGTTAAGCGGCTTGTAAATGGTCTAACAATTGGGGGACTACTATTCAAAGGATGAAGACCTTGGTATGTCTTTTGTCAGATGTATCCATTAGTGATTAGAGTTCTTAGTGTCTGATGACAAATATGGGCTTTGAAGTCCCCTGCTAGCTTTTTGTTACACAAAATGAACAGCTACATTGAAAACATCTTTTTAAATCTTAGTCTGTAGCTTTGTCTAAAAGGTAACCATACTAGCGGCAATGTTATTTTTCTGGACTCTGAGGACTAAATCTTCTAGCTTTATCATAAATGCTTTCATTTGTAGGCAACATGGATGTATTTATGATAGACCTTTTATGATAATTTTTGACTTGGTTCTTTTGCTAACGTTGTGCCTCATATTTCCTACTATTGTGGATTTATGATTTATTTTCTTCTGCAAAATACATTTGTTCAGACTATGCTGAGGAGTATTGGAAAAGTAAATATTATGCATAAACAGTCAGAAACCAGTAGGTGATTATTGTAATTTGTTTAGCTTGTTCAAGCTTTAATTAACTCACTTAACTATCCTATAACTTCTTTTGCAGTGAGCAGGCTGGCTAAAAGACTGTATCCTGTTAGTTGGCTATAAGGCTCTAAACATTTTTATCATTGACAAACAGAAAGACTTTTCTGTGAAATGGATTTGCCTTAATTTCATGCTGTGCACTTTTCTCTTCTCCATGTGTTGCATATCAGATTGACTTTGTGGGTTTTTTTCCAAGAACACAATAAAATCTGTTCCTAAAGGAATAACTATATTCTCAACTTCCACTTTATCTCAGGCAGGTTTCCAAGTAGGTAAGGTGTTTAAATGCTAAACTTGAGCTTTACTTTAAAATTGCAAACACAGTGACCTGAATTTTAAAACCTTAAGTTGAAGCGTAAGCTTCAGGAAATCACTACCTGTGATACCTATACTGATATGGATGCTTATTCAGCTAGTTGTTTTCTTAACACTTTGGGGACCCCTGGGCAAAGTGTGATTGCTTCAGGAGCTGACTGTTACTCTTCAATTAAAAACATACCCAAGACTTTCCTTTAAAGTACAGGTAACTTTACAGGCATCTAATTATTTGGTGCCAAATAACAAGGCACCTGTTACATTTGTAACATTGTAAACCTGCTAAGAAGATTGTGAGGGGTCCTCTGCATGTTTCTTTGTGTAGCTTGGGGTGGGTGTAAGTTAATGGGCGGGATTTAAGTAGTATGTGCATGTGTCTAGATATATGACTCTATATAATATGCCACCTGAAGGGCATGATTTGTGTGTGTGTGCTTGAGTATATGCTTTCAATGGAAATCACGCTCCTGTTGTGTTTCTGTATTTCTTAGCTGCTTTGGGGTTGTGAACTTCATGGGTGTTTTTTCAGGATAGTAATTTTAAGTTGTATCTTCTTGTTCTGCTTTGGAGGAGGGAAAGCTTTTGGTAATGCCTGGGTTGTGGCTGTTCATAAGGTTTATTATTATCTTGACAATGTGAATAGTTTTTTCTTTTTTTTTTTCCATTATAGTGACTTGCACAGTACAGAATGTTTTTAGGGTTTAGTGTAAGGGACTGTATCTAAGAAGTGACTCCATGGATGAGATTGCAGGATGTTAAAACATTATTGCCCCTTCTGTTTGCAGACACACAACTGCCTTGTCTTGAATACTAGAAACAAGCAGACCACTAGGGACGAGGAAGGAAGGTTTATTTTTCTATTGTTCTTGCATGGGTGACGGTGCATCTTAAACATTTTGGCGGGCCAGCTGAGTACATCACGTGCTCTTAGTGGGTGGAAGAGCCAACATGGGCAGCTTTCTATGTTGCAGAAGGTGATACTTTCAATGGACAGGCTTCTGCAAAATGACTGGCTAGCTTGCTGAGTAACTTCTCTTGCTGTTTTAGCCAGTTTGTTACTGAGATAGTGACTGTTACAGCACTAAGTTTGGCAAGTGGTGAGTACAGTGGATAACTAATTATAGTTCTGGTTTCTCAGATCAGGTTCTAGTGTCTTCAAGATGTGAATTCTTGATCTTTTAAAAACAGTGTTTGTTAGCCATGAACTTATTTTTAAAATTGTTAAACTTTGATGCTTTCATGAGAAGTCTAAAATTTGATGTTGATACCTCTGTAGGAGCTAGTTATTTAAGAAACTGGATTTACAACTTGGAGGTGCAGTCATCATAAACTGCCATCTGAGAGACTTCTGAAGTCATTTCAGGTGTTCTCTGAGTGCCAGAAAATAATTGGATTGTTACAGTTTTGTGGGTGGGAGATTTTAAGACCTCAACTTCCATTTTCAGTGTAGCTGAAAATGGGATATGTAGGTACAATCTTAATAATCTTTCCTCTGCTTCGGCTCCAGGAAGCAATTCATAATTTTTTTTCATGCTGTTTTTCACTTTCCTTGTTAATTCTTGCCTTAGAAGGTGCTCTGGTAAATAATTTGACTTCTTCGTAATCAGTTCACATGCCTTTATCACGTCCAAAAAGTATCATGTAATTTCAGTATAGGTACTGAAAGCAGTATAGCTTGTTAGTGCAGCACCAAAGATAATGAAAATTTCACTGCTTATGTGCAGTGCTGTGCCAAAACACCTATAACACTTGGGGAACTGACTTTAACAGTTAACTTGGGCTTTACTGCCCTGTGGGACCCACAATACAGATGCACCCAAACTGAATTATCCCACTCATTTGCTCAGTAGGCTACCTCTAACCACATACCAGCTATCTAACTTCTGAAAAGTCTCCAGAGGAGAAGGGCTGGGTTCAAAAGCAACCTGAGGAGAATTGGTTCTAAGAGTATGCACAAGCTCATACCTTCTACTGTGGCAGAAGCATGTATTCCAGAAAGACAGATAGCGTTCTTAGAATATCCTGATTCAAATATTTCAGAGACAGTGAATTAATGAATAGTTCCCCTTACAACATTTGAGTGGATAACCATCTTTCTTTTAAAAGTCTGTGTTTTTTTTCATTCAGGTTTATCTGGTAGTTCTTACTTTTCTTCACTAGATTGAAAAGCTTTTCAGTACCATATTTTCTTTCTAAGAAGGTAGTCAAGTCAATTTGCCATCACTTTAGCTTATCAAAAGATTAAACTCCAAGGCTTTCTGCAATTTACTCTCCCCTTTTATCTTGGGTCATTTTTCATCTTTTTTTTTCTCAATGTTATCTTTTAACACTTTATATTGCTACCTGTTCCACCAAAACTGGTTGCAGAAGTTGTCATCTCTATTTCTCTTTTTTAATCTCTATTTGTATAGCGAAGAAGCCATAACTGCTTAAACCTTGGGAAAAAAACCCTGTATATCTATTGGATGGACTCTAATCACAGTTCCAGTTGTGTAGTCATTTTCCAAGCTGGAATTCTCTTACCCACTTCTTTTAAAGGAGTCACTGAATTACTTATTTCTCCACGTCTAACTTCATACTTGCTTCTGCACAAAACAAATTTTGCAAGAGTGAGATCTGCCTGCCAAACAGTTCATAACTCCTGGCTGTGATGCCAGTCCACAGAGCTTCTTCCACTGGGCTTTGTGCTCTGTAGCGTAAGTAATCGCTCCCCTCACCTGCCATTTGTGTACTGCATAAGTCTTTTGTGTTACTTCAATAATCTTAACCTATGTTTAGCAATTAGTACTGTGCAGTTCTCCTTTTAGGGGACTACCCGTACAGATGGTTGTTCAGGAATACTGGTTTCAAGTTTACACCTGTATTTCAGTCGGGGGGAATTATGAATCACTACAAGTGATCATTAAGTAATTATTAAGATAATGTTTTATTTTTATTCTAGTCAAAGAAAAAAAAGAAATCAAAGGGAGATGCTAAAACGATTCAGGATATGTCACGTCTAGATGGAAAGGAAGTTGATGAAGGTACTGAACACAAACACAAAAAATGCAATTAGACACTGGCTTAAATGCTGTTTAATGTTTACTTGTTTGGGCTTCATAAAGGAAACAAACTAATTTTGTCATAACTCCATAGCTGCATATTATATCTGGAAATCTGATCTTTGAAATAGCAGTATTTAATAACATGAACTGAATTTTTTTAAGTTACGCTTAAAAAAACTGAGAAAAGTTGTGAACAGTGGGGGCCTTGTGTTGTTTATGTCTTGCTCTCTGAAGCAAAGTGTTACCACATCCAGAAAAACTTACTTTGACCAATTTTTCATATTTTCAAACTAATGTTGGAGTTGGCTGCTATGTCTGTCATTTGTAAACTGAACCCGTACTTTAAATTCAACTTGATAAGAAACAAGCTAAAACTCTTTCCTTTTTGCTTTCTGACTTAAGTAGAGATGTTTTCATTTGGGGGATTTTTTAGGCACCTGGGAAACGAAAATCAGTAACAGAGAGAAGCGACAGCAGCGTAAGCGTGACAAGGTGCTGACTGACAGTGGCTCAGGAGACTCACATCTCCAAGGGATGGAAAATGCAGTTACTGTATCCATTGAACAACTGATGCCTACACCATCGCTTCCTGTTGGCCTCAGAAAAAATAAAGGTATGGTTGTTGGTAGGTCTGTGAACATGTTCTAGAAATAAAGAATTTAACTTGAATGCTTAAATAGTAACTCTGTTTTGGATGTATGGTAAAATCATAGAGTAGTTTTGTTTAGAGGGGACCTTTAATATCATTGAGTCTGACCATTAACGCAGCAATGCCAGGTCACCCGTAACTCATGTCCCTCAGCACCACATCTACACATCTTTTAAACACCTCTGGGGCTGGTGACTCCATCACTTCCCTGGGCAGCTTGTTCCAATGGTTTACAACCCTTTTGGTGAAGAAATCTTCTCTTAATATCCAACCTAAATCTCCCCTGGTGCAACTTGATAGGTACATTTGGAACTGTAACTCTTGAGGAAAATATTTCAAGCTGTGTAAAGGTACTTTTTTTCTGAGCCACCCTTTTGGGGAAGCTCAGCTCTCTGATTGTCTGGAGTAAGTGGCTGAAACGCTGGCCTCCATGCTGGTGCTCTGTCAGTAGCTGCACAGCTGCATGTATGTCTCCATTCCTTCACTGGTGCTTTGCTGACTCTGCCCTTCCTGTGTCTGGAAACTTCAGAGGCACCCTCAGCCCTGCTGCAGGCAGCACCAAGTTCTTGAACACTTCCTTGTGGGAAGGTTATGCCTATGAGCTCTCTCTACATATCTTTCACTACTTAACACGTAGATATTTTTTTCCAACATAGATTTAGTAGTACCTGTAAAAAGCTGCTCATTATGGTGGGGCACATATGGCTGAGATTAGTCATCAATTATTACAGCTAAGGCTTCAATAAGGAAATGTTGGCTTTAGCTTCTGACTGCTACTGTTTTCAGAAAAAAAATTGCATGGGCTGGGTTAAACTGTGTAGGCACAGGAGTTCATATTTGGCTGCAACTGAGAAATGGTTTAAGAAGCTGAAAGAGTCTGAAGACACGAAGAATTTAGCTATCTAACATACTTTTAATCTACTCATAAGGTAGAAGTTATAAATAGCTATATATTTCTGAAATACTTAAGAGCTGCTCTTTATTTGAAAATTATAATTTCTGTTCTAGATTTCTGCTCTCCATTGTTGGGGAAGCTGGCTAGAGTTCTTTGAAATCTGCAGTTACTCAGTTTATAGGTTCTGAATCAGTTTTGAGTTAATTCTCTCTGCAAAATAAACACAAATAGTAAAGTAGAGCATTTTCATTTTATTCTGGGAATGTCCTAATTTACTTTGAGGTATTGATGTGTTTTTTCATAAAATATCAGTAATGGATACTCTTTTTAGAAGACTTATAGATGTTACTATTTGAAAAAACTTACTTTAGCTCTGTTTCCTCTTACTTCTTAATCAGGTGATGCACTTCTGAATGCGCAAGTTAGCACCTCTAAACCTGCAAAGGGAGAGTCAACAGTGCCACAAGGTAGAAGGCTTTAATCATTAGACATCTTAAATAACTAGAAAAGTGTTTTACAGAAGTGAAAACACAAATTGTCGGTGCAGGATTTGGGGCAGTTACTGATCTGGAACTCTATTGTGCAGCTGGCTTTTTTTGGCTCTGCAGGTGTTATGCTTCTAAGTTGCAGTTACTTCTTAACAAGCTGAAAACATTCTCTAGAACTTGTGGAAAAAGGATTCGGTATCAAGAATTTTCAGACAGATTGCCCATTTTACTGGTCTGTAATTAACAACTCATATGTTATTATCAAGATCACTTCAATTCTTTATGCTAGCTTTTCAGACTTACTTTTTTTCTGTTAATGAATTATTTACTCAAAGAAAAACTTAATCTGGATAACTGCAAAGAGCTCAAAGATACCAGTCCTGATTATTGCAGAGTTTGCACTTGTTTACATTGTATACACGAGTTACTTGGTTCTTTGCATACTCCTTTGAGAGGCATGCTTCAAATGTGTTCATTTGGAAAGTACTTATTTATAAACATACATTTATATTTAAATATACAGTACATTATATGTCATACATGTAATTGTTAAAATATTTGGCTATGTTTAGACTGTGACCTAGTGAATCTTAGCAGTTTTCTAGTAAGAGATACTGCTACAGGAATACTTGAAGTTAATTCATTGGGCGTAATAAAATCAAGATGGTTGTTTATTACTCATAGCCAACATTAATGGCAACAAGTAGTGTAATTAAGCAAGTTAAGAAATGAGTTATTAAAAGCACCTGGGTCCAAAAAGTGAACATCTTCCTGCTAGCTTTTGAGAGCTTTACTTCACATGCGACTTCCTGGGCCATAGCACAGAAGAAAGGAGCTGTATTCTTCAGAGATTCATAATGGCAGGACAGGGGGCAATAAGCAGCTTTCAGTAAGGGAAATTCTGACTGGCCGTGAGGAAAAATGTTCTTTGTAAGGCTGCCCAGAGATACTTTGAACTCTCAGCTTTTATGATTTGCAGAACTTGAGTAATGTGGTATAATTTTGAAGTTAGCTGTGCTTTGTGCAGAAGGTGGAACTACATGACTTCCAGAGATCCCTCCAATCTTAAGTTTTCTGTAATTCTGTGAAAATTTGCTGGTCATCTAGAAGGTAAATGTTTGTGACAAGAGAACAGTGTGATAAACACAGAATAATTAAGCTTGTCCTTCAGGACTTCATCTGGCTTTTCGCAAGGTTGCAGAAGTTTTTCTACCAGCTGCTGTTTGGTTTCTCTTTGCTATTTTTGCTGTTGCCTTCCCCTAAGACATCCTATTACTCTTGGAGGATGGTGCCTGACATGAACAATGTTAGTCCTGTGGAGAAAGGGCAGTGTTTTTTACAGCAATGGTGACCTTACCGATGCCTGTGTTTGGAAGTGATTTGCCTGAGAAAATCAAGGCATATCTCACCTAATGAATTCCTTGCTAGTGAGGCTGCCTTGGATGTGGCATGTTCATGCTGCCTGAGCTATGAGTTCATTTGAGGAATTTGTTCCGTAGTTTTTGTTGGCATATGATAATGACTGACTTGTGCATCAGGTTTTGGCTGACTGTGTAAGTGGTATGCTTGCAATATGCAGATATTTCTTAATTGTTTGTAAATCAGCAGGTTTTTTTACACTGCATCTATAAAAAGAGAGAGGATTTGATATACAGAGCCATTTGGGAAAGGTTTGTGATATATAGGAGGTCACGCTGAGTGCACCAGGTGTCCATTAGCCTCTTTGTTTTATAGGAACATAAATAATAAAAAAAAATTATAATGATCTTTTATGTCTCAGTGTGCTGCTGACTTAAAGTACACATTAAACTTGCTATGGCTAGTAATTTCTCATCAGGGCAGACCGTTGCAGTCTTGTGGTCTTTTATCTTAGTGCAACATAAAATGTATTGCTTATTATTTTGAGAGTGTTACCATAATATTTTTTTTATCTCTAACCTTGATGGACACTATGGTCAATATCATAGATAAGCTCTTTGCAAATATTGTGTAGTGTTCAGGGAAGTATTTTCTAATCCTTGGTCATTTCTTCTACTTCCTGCTTGGGGAACTGCTGTATGCAGTTAGGAAACAGAAATTATTCTCAGCTTAATGTGTATTGTATTTTTCCACAAATAATCACCTTACTCTGTAAGAGAAATTACCTAGCAGTGTTGGAGGCACCCCCCACCCCCCTCCCCCCTCTCCTTTTTAATATTTTCAATCTAGAGGCAGTGGTTCACCAGCCCTATAAAGAAGGGGGTGCTGGAAGGAAAGTGCAGTTCAGTGTTGTGTTTTTCATCACTCTTCAAGTTAATAGACAGATGGTACATTATCTTCTGAACTGGAAAATCAACTGAGACAGAGCAGCAGCTCTTCTGTATCACACTGGTGTAGCAAAGCTGCTGTTCCTTTGTACTTTTTTATTATTAAGTATATATGAATGTAAGTGGTATTTTAATTCTTCATTCAATTTTTATTTTAAATCGTGCTTTCATTATGCTTGTATTAAGTTTCTCCAGGATTGAGTGAAAGCCATACAGTAAATGGAGGAAGCTGGAATGAGAAGTCCGTAAAAATATCACAGATTGGAGTAGGGGAGGAGAAATGGACATCTGTTCCTTCAGCTGCAGCTGGGAAGAGGAAGACAGAGTCATCAGCTTGGGGCCCGGACACTGGAGATGCTAATGGAAATGGAAAGGACTGGGGTGTAACCCTGGTGGGCAGGCCCTGGAAAGAGCGTTCTTTATTCACTCCTATTGGTAAGCTATTCCAAAGAAAACTTGTCTCACTTAAGCATTTTTACAGAAGTATATTTTTCAGTAGTGAATCTCTTAAATAGCTTCATGTTTATACAGTAAGAAAATCTTGAGTGGTCTAATGAAATATAAACTAAATAGTTTCTGTTTACTGTAGGTTCTGATGGCTTAATATCTGTCTCTGTATATAGTTTCACTGTGTTTTTGGAGTTTATCTGAAATAATTTTATTTCTATGAAGAAATCAAATTTTTTTTATATCACTTTCCTAAATTCTGAAAGTGATTACTAAGTCATTTTGAAGTGCAACTTCTTTTTTTTAATGAATGTCTTAAAACCCAAGTCCATAAGTCTTTTCTTGATCCAACATGATCGAATCAGCTGTGGTTTTGGCAGATGTTTGTTTAGGCTACAGGCATAAAGATTGTTCAGCTCATCTGACATTTACCGTTACACTGTTTTTCTCATTAGAAACTGTTTTTAGTCTTCTCCAGTACAATTTTTTGCCTTTTGTCATTTGTACTGTCCATAATAATAATGGATAAGAAAGTTCTTCATTTCTCTCTGAGCAACAATCTTCAGCTTATTAGTAGATGCTGTAATATGATCCCTCCCATGGTTCAGTCTAAGTGGTCCTAGTCTCTGCTGGAAAGCATTGTTCCTTTACAGTCAGCAACATTGCTTTAGTCTAGACCTCTTATTTGTCTCACATATCTTGAAATGTGATTCCTGAGACTGGACCTGCTGCACCATTGGAAGCTTTACTGCTGTCAGGTAGAGGCAAAGGGCTTTTCTTGTATTCCGGTTAGCTGTATTCTGCTGTGTATTCTAATACGGTAATTTAGTGACTGTGACCAGCTTGTTTGTTGTTTTTATTACCGAGAATACACCATGCTTGACCAGCCTGATTTGCTTCTGGTAAAATGACTAGTTTTGTGGGTGAGGGGAGAGCAGTGGATGTCTTTTATGATGACTTCAGTAATGCTTTCAACACTGTCTCTCACGGTATTATTGTATCCAAGTTAAGATGGTTGGTTAGTGAGTCATACTCCACCTAGAGTCAGGAGACAAGGGGCATATCACAGGGCTCTGTACTTAGAGCTGTCCTGTCTATCATCTTTATAAATGACCTGGAGGAGACAAAACAGTGTCATTTACATCAAATTCCCAGATTACATCAAACTTGAGTGGGGAGGGCAGACACAGCTGATATAGCCCAGATCTTAGTGCCACCCAGAGGGACCTAAACCAGCTGGAGGAATGGGCCAACAGGAACCTGAGGAAGTTCGACGATGACAAATGTGAAGTGCTGCACCTGAATAGGAAGCATCCCTGGCTGGGGACTGACTGGAGAACAGCTCTGTGAATAAGGGGTCCTCATAGACACCAAGCTGGACATGAGCCAGCCATAGGCCTCAGCAGCAAATGACATGAACAATATTTTAGTCTGTACTAGCAGGCGTCAGTAGATTTGGGATGGTGATTATCCACTTCATACCACATCTGGAATACTCTGTCCAGTTTTGAGCGCCTGCCCCACCAATTAAATAAACATAATTCTAAATAAAAGCTACTAGCCATTTTTATTTAGCATCGCGTTTTAATCAGCTATTTCTTTTGGCACATTAGTGCCACTAATTACTTCTGCTTATTTTCTACCTCACACTTACCAGCCAAGTATGTGTTAATTTTTAAACAGTAGCTCCTATTTGTCAGAAATTGTTCTGAACTCAGTTTTGTTCTTTAACTTGTATACAACTTGCTCTAAGCTAGGTTTCAGCTACAGAGTTAATAAATATGCTTTTCAGTAACTTAGGTGATTGCAGTAATGGGAAGAAGCATAATAATACAGTACTCAAAACACCATTTTCCTTTGTGAGAAGTTTATATATACAAAAGGCTGTAGAGGAAATAACATAGTGGAAAACTTGAAAATTTTCATACAGTTGCATCTCTATCAGCACTGAGTGTCTGATGTAATAAGCAAAATAACGTCCTCAGTTGTGTGACATGTTAACATGGCTGGAATGTCCACAGTTATTCTGACCCTATATTCTGAACTGATTATTCATTTATTCTGAAATAGCTATTTTTTCAACGTTGCTAACAGTGTGAAGTTTTATTGGTTTGGTGTTTTTTGTTGGTTTTTTTTTTCCCCCACAGCTGCTTGGAATGTGGATGCAAGGATTAATACCTCTGAACAGAATTCTACTTCTTTCTCTTCATTTGGATTAACTCCTGGAGTTTCTGGTATGTATGCCCTTCCAAAGATGATTTTTTCACTCTCTTTTACTCCATCAGGTGGAAATAAAATTTGCCAATTATTATTAGTATGCATCTTTCTCATTGTTCTTTGAAAATAATACTGGTAACTGTAAACAGGTGGAAGACATGTATTATGAAAGCCTAGAAAGCTTTTTTGTTATGCTGAAATTGTGTGGTAAAGTAACTGTTGGAAATTGATAATCAAAAGCTAGGTCAATAAGAAGGTGGTGGTTCTTACTTCCAGTTTGTGTGTTGTTCTGAATCACGGGCATAAGAGATTGCTCAGTGTTGCAATGTCTCAAGCTGGAGATTGGAAGATTGCTCTCTAGGAATGTCTGTTTACCCTGATCTGGGAGATTTGTTAGTTGATGGTTGAGTTTTTCCCTTTCAAGGAACTGAAGCACTACTTTCAAAATATGTTCCAGAAACTATGGAACTGAAGCTCAGTGTCCTACAGTGCATGAGTGCCTCACTGTCTGTGCACATCTATCTGAGCCAGGATAACAAAGTTACAAATGCCAAGGTCTAATTTATCAGACTTTCCAAAGAATGGTTCTCCTAATGAAAACTTAGAGAAACCCTGTCTTTCAGTTTCACAATTAGAGGTTTTTTATATAATGATTTCCATTTGCTGATGCCTTAGTTATCTTAAAATAATGTTAAGTGTCTAACACTTTCCATTATCATGGCTGATATTGGCCTGACTGTTTGTCATGCTGCTTTTATGTTCTGAAATCTTTTCCTTGAAATGAGGATTGGATTCTTAGTAACTAGTAATATAATTGCTGTATCTGCAATGTAATTGATGAGGTTTCTTTGTAGTAGTCTTTTTCTTTGAAGCTTCTCCCTGTAAGAGTTCTTACTAAGATAGGATAATTTTGCTACCTATAAAATTTCATGGTGATTTTCAGTTTGAGGAGACTGCTGTAAGCGTTATAAACTGCTCTTATTCAACCTTCTGAACTCTTTTTTTTTCCATATTGTTCTCCTGACTTAATTTTGTCTTCCTTCTTCAGTACCCTTGTTTTCTGAATATATCTTATTTTCAAGAGCCTTCTAGTTTTCCTGTCCTGTGCAGTCCTTAAAATGAAACGTTTTCTTTTCCTAGCACCTTTTGTCTTCCTTTTCTACTTAGACTGGAATTTCTTCACCCAAGAAAATTCCGGAAACTTCTTAACTTACAAGTATAATTTTATGTATTCCCTTTCAGGATCCAACAATGAGCCAGTTTCTCAGGCTGGTACTTCTGATTTTCAGTGGGATTTAAGTCATGCTCAACCCCCTGTTGATGACGAATGGTCTGGGTTAAGTATGTTCATCTAAAATGTTACTTAACAAGATTTTGTTAATTACTGTTACTTTTTAAATGTAGTTACTTGTATTAGCTACTTATGTGAACCAGTGGTTAGCGTTTGAAGAAAAATCTGGAAAGTTTCACTTCTGTAAAGCTAATTGACAGTTTGAAGAAAGCAGGAAGGAGTATTTTGACGAATTATAATAGAAAATGGTTAATTTTTAGGAAAAATACTTGGCTGTTGAAACCCAAAGTGAAAGAGGGCTCATGCATTTTAAGGTAGTTCTGGCTTTTGCTAGAAAATCGTGGTAATCAATTAAAACAGTCTTACTGCAGATGATGAGAAAAATCTACTGCAAGTCTGCAAAAGACTTATTTAGCAGATTGTGAGTTGCAGGGTTCGCTTTTACTTGTTTCTACCTTACAGGAAATGGAATGTGACATAACTGTTGTGTTTAGTCTAACTTACTTTCTCATTTAGCAAAAATTAGGGGGTTCTTATGTGTATGGAAAGCAAATGGGTAGGGTAGAAATTACTGAAACTACTTGGGAATTGAGTAAAACTGGTGTTTACTACCCACTTATTCCTCCCTGCCTATTTTTAAATAGTCTTGTGGTTCTTACTACGGTGTCTCCCTAAACAGGGCTGTAGTATAAGAAAGTTTCCGCTGTTCCTAAATATTTACTAGTGATACTGTAGCTGTGAAGAAAGCTTTCAGCCTTAAATTCACTTTTTGAATTGCCTTGTAATAGCTTTATTCAGTCAGATCTAAAAATGTTTAAGAAACAGTTTAGTGCCTCTCATGAGGTACTGACCCGAAAAACTGATCTAGAAGTTAATCAGAAAAAAATGTCTTGCATATTACCTTCTTTATAAGAACAACATCTTGTTTAATGACTGCAAAAGTGGAATGGAGAGATGCAGTCCTTGATTCCACCAGTTCTGGCATGAATGCTCTGAAACCAGATCATTATGCAACTTACCTCTTGTCTTTTATCTGGTTTAAGGATAAAAGAAGCACATTTCAGTTAATCATTTGGATGTAATCACTTCATATTATCAAAAGCATAATTTATTTGCATTTCTGAGCATACAATGTTTATGGCTCTAGCTTCTGTAAAGAGAGTAATTCTGTCATAGATGTCAACTAATTGAAGTGTATACTAATAGTAGTGGGGAAATAATGGAAGTTTAGGCCAGTGTGATGCACAGATAGGCCTTAGCCGCTTTGTCAGTTGCAGGACAAGGAAATGAACTGCATGTACAAATACTGCTGATTTTTATTGTTAATAAAAAAGCATGGATTTTTTCTTTAAGAAACTAGTGAGAGGGCAGCAGTTAAAATCTGAAGTGCTATGTTGGGCAGGAATTGTTTTTTCAAGTCAGTGAATTTTAGTGCCTACACTAAGTGTAATTGAGGTAACATCTTTATACAAAGGCAACAGATTGAAAAGTATTGCAGGTAATCTTTAGATCTCTTAGTGTATTTTTGGCTTCATGTTTGCCAGTAAATTTAATTGAGTTTATTACTGCTTTTCATTTTGACTTGATTTTCAAATATTTAAATTGAATCCCGTTGTAGTTGGCAGACAAGCTTCTTCCCCTTCAATTTGGCACAGACAGGGTCAGAAACATTTGTGATGTTAATGTGAGCGTGAAATGGAAGACAATCTTTTACAGTCAGCCTGCTGTAACTTTCTACTAAACACAGTATAAGGCTTACTTCTTCCCTTCAGATATTTTTAGTTTTTGTATAACTGACCCTTTAAATCTGTCATTCCTGTGTGGCAACAAGTATTTGCCATCATAAATGAACACAGCAAAATGAAGTAGGGACTTAAAGTCTTAGAAAAAATAAGGTTATTAAAGTCAGTGTTACAAGATGACTTTTTCCTCAGGAAGGTTTGCACTTTCAGATATATCACTTGTAAAGGATTCTTACAAAGGTAAGACTGGTCAGTGTTGCAGTTCATCTTAACTTTTTCACAAACTACGAAGAAGGTTTAAGATGGAGAACATCTCTTACATTTGTGCCTCTTTGCATCATCTAATAAAGAATCTCAAAGCAATTACATCTCGCTAGCTGCTGTTATGACTAGTTTGTAACCCAATTGCTCTGTAAAATGACTAAGTCTTACTCATTACTTACAAAAGTCTTCCACCTATCACTGAAATCTTCATGTATTTTTCAGAAATACAGGAAATGAATATTGATATCTTGATATCAAGAGGAGGGTTTTATATATATGTTTTTAATTATTATTTTTAAGCTGTCAAAGAGCACCTGTAAAATAAGGAGACATTCCTGAAAATCTTTTTAATCTTTGTAGATGGACTTTCTTCAGCTGATCCCAGCTCTGATTGGAATGCACCGGCAGAGGAGTGGGGAAACTGGGTGGATGAAGAAAAAGTTGCTGCTTCTGTTCCTCAGCCTGAAGAAATACCTGATGTTCAGAAGGTAAAAGGTGACATTTTCTCCGTAGCTCTGAGACTTTGCCCTTAGCACTGCCATTTCTTAAAGTAACTTAAGGGTGGTGATAAAGGTAATCTTTCCTCTCTTTTCCACTGATAAGAGTAGCACGATTGTGTTTAATATGTAGCACGATTGTGTTTAATATGTACACAGCGAAGGAAAATGCTGAATGTTATTGAGAAAATAGAAGCCACTTAGCTCCATGTCATATCTTACTGTCTCACCATAGTATAAGGATTACCTTATCCTTGTAGACTAAGAGAGGATTTAGATCTGTTTTCATAAATACTTCTTAGGAACGCTTCTATGAGGACAAGCTGAGAGAGCTGATGTTGTTCAGCCTGGAGAAGAGAAGGCTCCAGCGAGACATTATTGTGCCCTTTCAGTATCTGAAGGGGGCCCACAAGAAAGCTGGGGAGGGACTTTTGGCAAGGGCAAAATGTAAGGAAGAAGTTCTTCACTCTGAGGGTGGTGAGACACTGGAACAAGTTGCCCAGAGAAATTGTGGATGCTCCAACACTGGATGTGTTCAAGACCAAGTTGGATAGAGCTTTGAGCAACCTGGTCCAGTGGGAGGTGTCCCTGCCCACAGGAGGAAGGTTGGAACTAGACCGTCTTTAAGGTCCCTTCCAACCCAAACCATTCCATGATTCTGTGGTTTAATTCCCTGTATGAAAACCAGCATTTCCATGCCACCAGTACATGGTGCTTTGTTGCCTTTTTTCATTCTTGGCTATTGTACCTGTATTACCAGATAGCACATAAAGAATGTGGTCTTCCTAAAATTAACTGAACACATAAGATCGTGTTCATTTATGCAATTAAATTCCTTGTAGCTATTAATTTGTGTTACTCTATAGAATGCATGTTTCATTGACATTTTAAATGCTAAATACCTTACATTTCTGTATGAAGGCTTCAGATAATGAAAGAGAAAAAGCAGAGCCAATTCTTCAGAGTTCTACAAGTGGCAAATCCAAGAAAAAGAAGAAGAAAAAGAAGAAGCAAGGTGAAGAAGCTAACTCTCCTGCACAGGTAAATGGAACAAAACCTGGAAAGTTTGGAAGGCAATTGTGAGGAAATCACAAAGCCATTTTGTATGTTAGTGTTTTAAGCAAAAATTATTTTGGGGAAATGATTTCCTTATGGTATTGGATTGTCTACTTTTGTTTCTGAAGAATTAAAGTAATCCTTCTCTTACTAGTATTTCCTTAAACATGGAATAATTCAAATTAGAGTTATGAATACAACATAGTTCTGCTGGACTTATGGAAAGCATTGAATACGTGGAAAGTATTTATCCTGAAATACTTGTTTCCTGTCAAGTCAGGATTCTGTACTGTAGGGATGCTTCCAGGAGGAGCTTGCCTCTGCCTGGGAAGCATTCTCTCGTCCTTTAAAAGACAGCTGCCTTGGTAGACATTAGCTAGGAGAACAAGAGAAATTGATGTTTTCTTAGGCTATCTTAAAGTACAATTTTACGAGAACATAGTGGTTTTCTGCAGTACTGTTGTAGCTTGATCTGTGTGAAATGGTAAGTATCAATGCCTCAAACTTAGTAGGTGGAGCTACTCTGTGAGTCAGATTTAAATGAGATAGTATTTGCAAACTGAGGATGGTTGGAATTTTCTCCAAAATAGCTTTTGAAGAGAAAAACAGATTTGTTGTAAAAATAGCAAAAGCAGATTGCACTTCGCTTGGCAGTTGAATCATGCTTGAATAGATGAAAACATGTACTTTCCTAATAGGAAAAAGCTTTTAATAGCTTATGCTCAGAATACATCCTGCTTCTGCTTGTAGTGACAGCCATTCATAATTTACAGTCTTTACAAACTTAAGTGCTCAGTTGAATCAGACTGCGTGAATTGGAGAGAGGGGGAAAGCATTACTTCAGTCATTCTTGCTTTGAATTTGCTCTTTATGATTATCATGTTTTCAGTCTGAGGTTTTATTAAAACCATTTTAGAAGATTAAATTCCTATAACATAGCATTCTTTAAAGTTGTCTACGTGGAGGTGGATACTTGTGTCAATTTGCATTGTTTCTTTCGAGACAAATTCAAACAGAGTACTGGTTCTGCAGCTTTTTTGTAGTTGGAATCTGGCATGTTCTGGTATCTGCAATGACTCTAGGTTTAAGTCAAGATTCATAGGTTGTGGTTAACAGGTGCTTGTGGATGTCTTGAACAGATGCTAAGGTCTGTGAGTGAATTGTGAAAGTTTGGGGTTTCTTCCACTGCCTGTGAGCTGCCTTTTAAGTTGTATATGGCAAACAGAATCCTACTGTCCATATCAGCATGATCGGATTCATTTATTCTACCAGTTGGTTTAGGTTTTCTTTCAGTCGATCAGTTTGAGATCATCAGTTTAAAGATGAGAATTTCCCTGTATTAAATTTTTATGGCAAAGTGGAAAGTGTTGCTTGATTGGACAAGACAGAATTGCTAATACATGACAGAAAAGTTATCCTTTTTACAGCAGTTTAGTAATTGAACTTGCCAGTCCTACTTCAAACTCAATATATTTATCTTCTGAAAATCGAACATGTTTGTTTAAACAGCATCCTCTTTCTCATTGGTTACACTCATATTTGTTAACTTCAGTGGTTATCGAGGCAGTGGAAGCTACTGTCAGAGCTAGATGTAGGGCAGTATTCTTTCCTGTCAAGAGTCAACAAACTTAAGACTGTGACTGCATTTTCACAAGGTTCCAGGGGAAATAAGTGAAAGAAGAATGTTTTAAGAGGTACTTCCAGTTTTAACTGGAGACCTGTGTTCTATTTACTGTTCACCACCACAGGATTCTTCTGGTGCTATAAACAAATGTAAATACTCTAATTTGTTGTGTAAAATGAAAACTTCCCACCATTAGTGTTTAAGGAGTAAAGATTGAGACTTCGGATATATTTTCAGTTTCTGTACTGAGAGGTTTGTTTTCCAGGTGTCATGGGAGGCTAAATTGGGTTGCAGAAATATTATTAAAGCTTCAATACGTGATAGAAAATTGCACAGAGTAATGTGCAGAGCTGGCATTGCTCTAAATCTTGACAGAATTTAAAAAGTTTTACTTAAAGCACAGATCTGAGCAGTCAAGATTCATTGTGATACTTTTGCAAAGTTTTTAGAGTAACTTCAGTTTAATTTCACTCAATTTCACAGAAGTGTGAAGTGCAGTTCATTCAGAGATCGTAGGGATTTTTGTTAGTAAATCTCATGAAGAGAACTGCTTCCTGGGCTCTGGTGGGTTCTGTGGGTATTTTTGTATTATGATGCTCTGTAAATTTTGAGTGTTAGCATAGGCTAATAGTAGCCCTCCAGTTTATTTTTTTAGATAGATTTTCTTACTTATGGAAGCTGGTTATGGCAACAAAACTGCAGGGAAGAAGAGTCAGAACTTCACTGCAAACACAGGCTCTTTGTTCTTTTCCCCTCCCACTCCCCAATTTTTGTAGGACACTG
This sequence comes from Eurystomus gularis, assembly GCA_013400335.1. Classification (NCBI taxonomy): domain Eukaryota; kingdom Metazoa; phylum Chordata; class Aves; order Coraciiformes; family Coraciidae; genus Eurystomus; species Eurystomus gularis. The sequence continues at coordinate 142,915 of VZZY01010253.1, read as the reverse complement.
AAGAACTGGATAGAGAAGCTGGAGAGGAATTTCAGGAGGATACCTCAAAAGTTCAACCACAGCAGGAAATAGCTTTTTCTCTGAAGACCATAAGTACTAGTGAACCAGCTAAGGTAGGGATACAAAATTGGGTTTATGTTACAGTTTCTGACTTGGAAGTGCTCAAAGACCTACACACAGTAACGTGTCAGTGGAAAGGTTACAGTGAGGATGTGTTGTGTGTTTGTGAGTATAAGGTAATTGATAGGTTGAATTTTAGATATAGGTCAGTTCCAAGTTTTGAAAAGGATGTCTGCTCTGAAAAGCAGTGTCTTTGAAATCAATAGAGAGTTTCTTGACTGTCAGGTTATTTCTTGATTGAATGTTCAAGCAATAGTTTAAAACTTTGAAATCTGGAAACCTAAAAACTAATAGGTCTAAGCGCAAGACTAGTAGCATATTTTACTGTTTCATTGGAACAGAATGAAATCTTACTAACTTATATTCTGTCTTAAATGCAGTAAAAATTTGGTTTTTTTAATTGCTGTGCTGGCTTCAATGTTAATGAGCAAGAAAAGTTACTGTTTGGATCAGTTCACAAACTGTTTGCTTCAGTTCGCAGTTGAAACAAATATCCTAGAGAGTACAAGTTCTTTTTAATCTTTCTCCAGCTAGCAGCTTTTTTAGGTAGGTATCCTAGAAGCATCATATTGTAGGAAGAAGTAAAGTATGTAATATTTCTAGTGGTATTGGTTTTGTCTTCCATAAGGATTGAACAATACCAAGTGAGGCTGTTCAGTACCACAGAATATCTTGTCACAATACTGAGTTTTACTTTTAATTGCTAAGCATTTGTTTTATAAAGATAACAAGGTCTTAAGAGTGAAATGACAATATGGAGTCTTTTACAAGAGGCTGCAAGTCATCAAAGTACAGGAAGTGCTCATTGAGAACATGTGCCTTGAAAAGCACATTCAGACATACTTTAAGCGTATTCTAAATATCCTACATCGAAGTAGAGTGTTTACTGTAATTATTTAGTTTAGGTTCAGTTCAACCTTTTATTCAAGGTTAGCAACAGCTACCTATTAAATCTGACTAGTGAAAAGTTGGCTTTTGTGGCTTTTTTGAAGCTACACCTGAAAAAAGACATCTGCCGACGTGTGCAAGTGACTTTGTTCCTGGCAATGTGTTTTAAAAAAAAAAACTTAAAAGCAAATATATTGTTTTGTGTTGGAGGCCGTAGCTGAAAATGCATAGACAGAAAACTCATACTTGGATTGTGACATCAAGGTGGTTTTTTTGACATCTAGAAAGAGGTGTCCTGGTGCATCTCAAAAGGCTGACTTTTGCTGTTCAGAAGTCTAAATTGATTTGAGAAATCATGTAGCTGCATGTAATGATTCTTTTGATCTGCAGTTAGTTTTTTTTTTTCCTTTTTTTCATGAGGTGTCAACACTGCCAAAGTATCAGTCCAGTTTCAATAGGCTTGGCTCAATTGTTTGGTGTTTAAAACCATACTCGACTTCCTGGGTGATTTGATGGCATCAGCTCTGATATAGGCCTACACTGTTCACTGAGGGGAGGCTTGAGTGCTCCTGTTACTCTTGAGTCTTAAATTCAGTTTGTTCTGTATGTGCTGTGTTTGTCAGTGATGAATTTGTGGAAAAAAGACATAGTCTGTATTAAACTTGGTGTGGGGGCAAAGGACAAACAAAACTATTACTAACAACCTTCTCCGGAAGTTAGTTGGACTCAATAAAGGACCGTTTGTGAATTGTTGTATCTGGTGATGCAGATGGTGCATCAGACTTACCACGTCTCCTTACCATCAGACTTGGCTTCATTGTAATTTCACACATGCAAAGATGCCTTCTGATGCTGTTGGACTTCTCCATTCCAAAAAGTTTTCGAAACAGTCTGTGACTGACGTGTGAAATGGATGACTTAAGTTTACACAGTAATTCATTTAGTCTTGAGCAAATGCTCCAAAACATGGGATCCAAATATGAGGAAAAATACAGTGATTACAAATAAATCATTATCCAGCGTATCCTCAAAGACCAGAAACAGCTGAATGTTGAACACTTTGGTTTTTTAATCTGCTGATGGTATTTTTCTCATATTACACATTGGGCTGCATGGAAACCATTGGCACTTATCAGCAGGCACAGGATTTAAAGGAAGAGGTATCTGTGGAAATCCTTCAGTTGTAACAGTTTCACAAGCCACTGCTTCATTAATTGTAGAATTATGCAGATAACTATATTATCAAATAGAATTTATTCATTGTTTCAGGTGCCCTTTCTGAACTGATTGGTTTATTAAGGCAGAATATCCTCGTGAAAAGTAGTACCCAATTCTTAATGTTTGGTATCTACTTCCCCTTACCCAATATTAAGACAGAATTATGGTATTTGTAAAATGTCCAGATAATGCTGTATGTACCAGTGCTGTTACATTTGCAATAGTGCTGCACGCTTTAACAGTCAAGCTGCAACATGTTTGTTAGTCAGCCTGTGACAGCTGTATGCCACTTAAATCTTCATGGAGTTGCCTCACCTGCAGGTACGGAGTGACGCTGTCCTAATAAAACTGGTACCAGGAACCTAAATCAACTGCCTTGAACAAGGAGCTTTAAGTCCTCCTCCTGTTTCACAGGCCACATCTGTTTTGTTACAGTTCATGTGTTACTGTAGCTGATGATTGGTAACCCTTAGACAGCATTAGAATTGGCTGAGCTTGGAAATCCTGTAGAATTTCCTGTAAAAGTATCTTTTACTTGGCAATTATTCCTGCAGTAGTTTCCACTGATTACGCTTTCTGACTGCTCTCGCAAATATCTGCTGTTCTAGTGTAAGCATACAGAGTGTTTCAAGCAGCTGAAAGGAATGACTGCAAATGCTCTCTAAATATTATTAAAGTTTTTGGTTTTTTGAGTTGCATACTTGGACCTATACAGCTTGCCTGTTTGCCTTGCAACCGAGTGCATATGTGTCACCATCCTGCGTCTCCTCTGAAATTGGGTTCTAGAATCTTTTTAGGATCTTAGTGATTGTTAGATTGGTCTCTCTTCTTTGCATGTCGTATATCTTAAGAAGAAACGAATTTGTGTCATTTATCTCTGCTTGTCTGCAACTAAATGTTTTGACACTAGATGGCAGTCATAGTCTTGCAGCCTTGATTTAAAATTTTGAAGGGTTTTAGTGTTGGCTTAATTTTTCAATGCCCTCTTTCCAGCAGCTGCTAAGTATGCTGCCAAAATAACACCATTGACTGCCGTATGACTTATTAAACTTTTGGAAACTTTGTTCTGTTTTTTCAACCAGCCTGAGGAGGCTCCTTCGCTTGCTGTTTCTACTGAGCCATCTGTAATTGTATCAGAGAGCGATTCTGACAAGGTCGCTTCCCAAGTGCCACAGATGCTGCAAGAGACAGATGTTTCTAGTTCCAATATTAAGCAAAACAGTGTGCCTCCTCCGCAGAGTAAGTATCTCTCAGTAAAACTCATTTGTCTGAATTCAGGGTGTACTTTTTTCCCATAGAGCGTACATAGTCAGAGTGCTTTGCCCTGAGGTCTGGTTTTAGAGCGCCATGTCAGGTACTTACGTATTTCATTTACATATCTTGCCGTATTTTAGCTTTCATTGAAGTACTCTGACAAACATGCTTTCACTGTGAGGAAAAACTGGCTTCGTACGCTTGAATGACTAAAAATGTCTGTTGGCCTTGCCCAGTCCTTAACAGACATTTGGACATACTCTTCACCATCAGGACTGGAGCTCCATGCTGTGACTAAGTAGTTCTGCCAACACTTTTTCAAAGGCCTGCTTGCGAGCCTTCAGTGGAACAGATGGATGCTAACGGAGCAGTTGACAGGATGTTTAACTACCAGAAATGTAGAAAACAGTACAAGCAATTCAATTTTCAATCTACTGGGGTTTTTTTGACTTCTCAACTTTAGTAGCATCTTTTTCCATATGCTTCCATGAAATGTAGTAATCATGGAGCAAAACAGTTGCTAATATGAAAGTGGAAAGATATTGGGTGATGCACATAGTTTTGTTCTAGCCCAACAGCACGTACATCGGGCTGAGCTAGTGGAAGTACGTTTCTTTTGAAAAATACGCTGTGCCCGAGATGTCAAATACATCTTTTCCTGTACTCAGCAAAAGAACTTGTACTGAAGCACTCAGTCAGTAAGACAGAAAAATTAGAAGGAAGTCAGGATGTGTAAGGCATTGCTTAATGAAAAAAAGTTGTTGGAATTGGGCTTTTTAATGAGATTAATAATTACTGACATTACGTAAGAAGTTCCTGGCTAAGTGTTAAAGTACTAAGCCAGTTTTTAATGAGTCCAGAAGAAACTAGATTATTTCATAGTATTAGTCAGATTCAACTGCGCTAATTGACTTCTTGGTTTTGAATATATTAATTACTAAAGTCAGTGTTTCAGCTTACAAATTTTTGTTCTGGTTCTAAAATATTAAGGCTTTTGTGGCTGACTCATGCTTCAGCAATTGAAAGAATACAGAATCATAGACTTGCTCAGTTGGAAAAGACCTTTAAGACCACTGAGTCCAACCATTAACCTAACTCTACCAAGTCCTCTGCCTGCTAAACCATGTCCCTAACATCTCATTATGTTCAGCATATAAATTTCACCTGATCTACCACTTTTGGCAGCCAGCACATTTTCAGGCAGTCTGTTTTAATAAAATAATGTAGTGCTTTTTACTGATTGTAGATTACCTGTAGCTACATCTTTACATACTTCATTATTTAAAAAAAAACTCTTCTGACATGTCACTTACATTTACTTGTTAAAAACTGTTATCTGATAAAAGTGAAAATTTAATGTCAATTGTACAAATGTACTTTATGGACAATTATCAAAAAAAGATTCTACTGTAAACAATACATTTATAAAATGAATTATTTTTGTTCTGTATCACTCTGTGTTTTTGGTGTAAAAAAATTAGGTTGAAATTAGAAAATGTTGGTTTAGATGAACTTCAAATTTGACTATTTGGGAGAAGCAGGTAAATACAACTGTCCTTCGAAAAATGTGCTAGTTGATTGTTCTGAATTATTTCTTAATACTATGGAGTGTACTATCAAAGATTAAAAAGTCAGTTCTGTATAAACTTTCTCAGTCCTAACACTGTAGTTATGTTTTGTTTTTAGCAAAGTCTGAAGAAAGCTGGGAATCCCCCAAACAAGTTAAAAAGAAGAAAAAAGCAAGAAGGGAAACGTGAACTTCCTGAGACGGACATGTGTTGCTGAATATTGTCATGAAGATTATGCTGTTTATGCAATAATTTGTGAACATGTACAGAATTTTATATAAATTTCAAACAGTTTTTAAAAACAGAACTGCTGTGAACACAAACATCTTTAAAAAAGGATTCAGAGGAAAGTAACTATGATATAGCAAACAGAACATGCTACATTTGAAAGACGTTCTGAAGAGTCTGTTTTTCCGGCTTCTGGAGAGAGATCTTAATTAAAAAAACAACTGGTTTTACAACACAGTGCCCTGTTTACAACAGATAATACTCTCATCTACGGCTGCGGATAAAACATGAATTTCAAGGAAGGGTTTTCTGTAAAAATAATTGTCTGTACAATAGTGGGTGTTTCTTGCCTCTCTTACGAGTGATGCATTAGAAGCACAGAATGTCAACCATTTGAATTTGTTTCATGCCTAAATCAAAGTGCTTTGATTAAATAACGTAATCTGCCATATCTTTACCGTCAGTTGGTTAGCAAGTCTGCTAGCTATTACAGGAATCACAAGTGCGAATCATTAACCATTTGTACAGTCAAACCTTCATGGTTTATTATATGACGTTAACACAATAAAACTGCTTTGGGTTAAAAGTTTGAGAATGTGATTTGAAACTTGAGTATGGTTCATGAAGTTATTTTTTATAATGTCTATTACCTTACTTGAATTATTGAAGATAACAGTATATTTTTAAGAATTCAGTAATATGCATAAAATCGGATTTTTTTCCTTCATTCCCTACAGTTCTTGGTTGATTCAGACTCCATTCTAAAACTGTATTCTTTCAGCTTCTAAACCCATAGAAGGAATTGAAATCAAACATTCCCTTCACACTTTTTAACTTACCATAACCAGTTCTGTTCTGCTGTACCCAATTCTGTTCTGTTCTCTGAAGAAAGCAAAGTGAATTTTTTTCACTCACAAATTATTTGGGATTTCAGAGATCTGTTGGAGAACTGGAGTGGCTTCAGACAGCTTTAATTGACATTGTCAAGACCAGTGATCAGGAACACATTTTTTTACTGCCTTAACCTGTAGTGTGTAGAATGTGTCTAGACTTCTGGACAGGAGTTAGTGTTTTTATATTAAAAAAAATAAAAATTCATGCAAGCATAGCAGTTGTAAAATAAAGACCATTTCCCGCTTGAAACTGTTCATTAAAATGGTGTTTAAGACGTGTTGTCATTTTCAGGCACTGTGTAATTACATGGTATCAAACTGGCAGATGTGTTTGTATCTGTAAGGTGCATGCTCAGCCATGTACACTGTAAATAGCCTTTACAAAAGTTCGTTAATAAGGATGGTAATTAACATCATCGGGTAAATTCAGTTAAAGAAGTGCCAAGATTTTTTTTAGTAATGATTGACCTCTGGTTTTGCGGCACAAAGAGTTGTTAACAGCTGTAACCCGTGGTACTGATCAACAGCCCTGTGGTCTCACTGTACCTGACTGCAGTTCAGCGCTACTGCAAGGTGAGAGCAATTAATGCAGCAGCCTGGCTTTAATTGTACCGCAAATGCACCTTGCTAACGGAGAGCTTTCCTGATAAACGGATACTGACTTGCACAGGTATTAACCCCTGTATATCAGGAACATGTGACACTCTAAACTGATTTGTTAAAATAAATTGAGCATATTGATGGTATTGACCGATTTACTGGGAGGGAGTAATGCCTGAGACTGATGCCTGTCAAGACTCTCGTGAAATAAACTTAGAACTAAAGTGCAGCTTTTCAAGGTGTATCTTAAGGCAAACACAAAAATAGGATATTACTCAATCATGCAGAGTCCTTTGCATGTAAATACTACTATATTTTTGTCTACATAGTAAAGGTTACAAAGAATACCCTTTGAGTTTGGGGTTTGTAATGTATGTCCAAAATGTCTGTTTCCAATCTGTATGTTGTGCTATGAGGCTCTTTTGTAGAAAATATAAAGATTTTCTGTAATGAGAGAGACTACTCCCAAGGCCTCTCACTGGATAAATTCTTTTTTTCCCCCCTCTTGAAGATAAAACTGGTGATACTTCTGGGTTAGTAAGCTCTGGCTCTTGAGTAGCCTGTAATTCTGGAAAAAAAGACACAGACTAGCTAACAACATAGGAACCCTGCGAATTAACTGCTACTGCTGAGCAGGATCGTATAAATCAGCCTTCCTTTCAGAACGTGGTTACCAATTTAGCAGCGCCTCTTACTGTTCTCTTAATGTGCAGTTTCAATGTCTTAGAAAGTGAAACTTGCTTTATTTGACATTCGTTAAAGAGGTAGTAACTGTATAGCATATTGTCTATAAATAGAAACTTGGTTATCGATGTACTGTCATGTTTCTATGACTCAAGCAGCGGTTAGTCTTAATGATACACTGAATCCAGACTTTGGTACTTGGATAGAAAGAGAAAACACCATTTAAAGAAATTTAATCATTTTTTCTTTTTTTTTCTTTCTTTTCTTTTCTGTGGAATGCATGGAATGATTTCATAAATCCAGTATGTTGGGTTTTTCTGAATACTCTGGAATTATTTGTATGCGTAATTTAAACTTGTTGTGATGATGTGTAATTGGATAGTCATGGCATATTTTTATTTCTTTTGTGGGGAAAGGTGTACAAAACTCATATGTGCTTGTTACGCAGGTAACAACTGTGCATTGGTTTGGAGGGGGATGGAAACTGTATTTCTGATGCCCTTTTACAAGTCTAAAGAAAAAGTGCAAGAGAAAAGCACTACTTTAATATTTACCAAGAAAGAATGTACATATTAAAAACATTTCAAACTTTATAGAAATACTTGTAGTACTGTTGTGTTGTAACTGAATTGTATCTCATTAGAAATTGCCTTATTAATAATTCCTAGCCAGGGGGTCATCCTGTGAATAAGGCTTTTGAAAAGTGCAGACATCAGAGTACATGGTTTAAGTAGACTTTCAGCTATTACTAATCATACTTGGTTTGCTTTTAAATGTCTCACATTGGTCACCAGTCAAGATTTCTGCTGTTAAAATAATGCCAGTCTCTCGCAGCCGCTTGTACCTGTGCATCTCATTCTAGTGATGGCTGAGTACCAGTGAAGGACGGTTTCTGTTTTCCAGGCCAGTACTGAAAGATTTCTTCATTGTTTTGCTGTAAATGGAAGAAAAAAAGCCTGAAAACTTGAATTACTTCTTAAAAGATACTGCTAAAATCATTTTACTGTCAAAATTCCAAGTAAATTGCTTCATTTAAGAACTAAGAGCATCAGTTGAGTGAATTTGGGTGGGGCGAAGGACCAGGAAGGGCTGTGTGGGCAATAGTTCTTAACCTGAAAGTAGCACAATATCACCATGGATGTTACGTCCTGTAGGACTATCAGAACTGCCGTTACTTGGGATGGATGTTGGGAGCGCAGTGGGAGAACTTGTGTTTTGTCAGATGTGGGGGGAGAATTACTATTCTGTCTATAGCGTGTTGCTATTAATGGTTCACAGACTGTTCCTATTGAAACTTGGATAAAATTATGTGGTCTCCATTGTGGATCCCTTCAGTTCATAAAACTATTGAACTTCTGTTCTTTTAAAAACCTAGTTAGTTGTACCAAGTTGAAGGTTTCTGGTTCACTGAAAATCCCGGTTGCTTTGTGTCTTTAATTTTGGTGTATTCTGGAATGGAAAATTAAATTTAAAACTCTCATATGAAACTCTGAAACCAGTAGTTTCATGTTAAGAGTTTTAAAAACACGCTTAGGAACATCTGCAGCTCAAAGGAGGTACGTTTTCTATCCTAATTGCAGTGTCAAGTGACCTCTTAACTTGGCTCAGTATTTTTAATTCAGTCCATGGCAGAGGGTAAGTCATGGACCACTCAGAACCAGATCACCACAATGAACTCATAAAACTGACTGGTTCAAGGCAGTTCTCTTGGGGATAGCAAGTCTCCTACGCACACAGTGTTTCCATTTAGCTGTTCAACAGGCTCTGACATAGAGTTAAGTGATTCCTTATTTCAAATACCTGATATTCTGACTGAGGCTGCCACAGAACTCCTCTCTGATGCAACACTGGAGCTTGGACTCACTCTCTTGGACAGCCAGGCTTTATTGTGTCTTCTGAAGAGGCATGGTGGAGAGGAGATGAGTGTTTCTGAGCCTTAGCCAGTTAGCTAAAGGAACAGGAGCTGTATCAGGTGATGGTCTGTCTGCTGTTCAGGGGCTGAGTGGCCAGGTGTGTATCCAAGGAGATGCACAAGTGTTACTTCTGCTCTCAGACTTCTCCGAAGGCATTATGAAGAGTCGGTAACCTTGCATTTTAACTCTTACACAAATGTAGCTATTGTATGTGAAAAATACCTGCAGTTATGTCTGAAATTACTGCAGAATTGGTTTTCTCGAGAGGTTGCCATTGTTGGAAGTTTAGATCTGACCTCATGAGCAGAGTGCAGGCGTACGTGAAATCATGCCTTGGAATCCTCCCGATGGCCCCTTCTGGTTCCTAATCTCAGGTTACTAGAAACAAGGCAACATCTTTCTGGAGAGGAAGAGATGATACTGAAGCTGTCGTTACAGTTCATGAAAAGCCAGATTCTAGACTGGCTGCTAGAGTTAAATCATCCTGATTTAAAGCTTAGTTATTTAGAGCTAGAAATAATTTAAAGTGGAAAATTAATTAGTTTGCTAACGAACAGCTATGTTGAGTTCCCTATTTGTATACACTGTGATTAGGTGTTTCCTTAAACTTTTCTTCATTGCCTTGAAAGCTGAAGGCTGTTCTGTTCACTCTCCCTTCCTCTGAGCCCCCTCATGTTTTTTTGTCATTTGATGTGCACACATACAGATCTTGGAAGGCTCCCAAATGTGTTTGTACCAATGTCAACTCCTGTTGCTTTGTGCTTGCCTGGGAAAAGGAAGGGCTACTTGAAACAGGCAGTACTCCATGTATCGGTAATAATCCATGCCTTGGGAGCTGACCTATTTTGGGGACCTAGCACATGCTGGAACTCTTGTTTTCTCCACTCTAGGCTCTTCTTTTAGTTCTTTATCTTGCGTATTCAAACCTGACAGACAAGCTGTGACGGGCAAGGTAATCTCTTCCTGAATGTAAGCTTGAAGTATCCCAAGATCAAAATGTAATTGGCAAAACTATTTTTGCAGCCAGAGTGTTTTCCTTAAAGTTTCCCTTCCAGATCTCATCACATGTGTGGGGGAGCTTTTAAGATTACTCTGTGGAGCTCTCAGCCAGAAGAGGTGGAAGGCTGCAAGTGTTCCTCATAGTCCTCCTCTGTGCCCAGGGACTTTGAAGCTGAATGCTGTGCCTTAACTGAGGGACTGTGAAATCTATAGAAGATATCTCAGATGAAACATTGAAAAAACCTTACATTTGATTGAAGAGGGATTTCCTTTAAATACTTAAGCTGTCTGGCCATGCTTCTTTGTTTGAACACAGTAAAATGCTGAACAGAAAACACAGACTACTATAAAATTCCACATGACTGCTACCTGGCTTTCCGTAGGTGTTGGGAGGGGTTTTTTTTCTCCATGGTGTGCATAAAACACACTTTGATAGTTGTATTTTCTGTCAAATCCTGCACAGACTTTTCAAGGTGGTTTTCTCCAGAGGTTTGGTTGAGAGTTCAGGAGGTCCGTATGTTCTCCTTCAAAGACTGTACCACTTTAGATTAATGCCGTGTTAAACAATGTGTTTTTCATAACCCCCGAGAGAGTTTAGATGCTTCTGAATTACAAAATAACATAATCAGTAAGAATTTACTTTCTGATAGCAGGGGAGGGGGAGACCCCAACCCAATAAATTCAGTGAAACAAAGGCTGTAGTCTTGGCCCAGCTGGGCTTTGCCAGGGACAGTTTAAGAAGCGGGAGCCACCCCAGGTGCCTGTTTCAAGTGGCCCATTACTTGTAACCCTCCTGTGCCAGCACTATCTTGCATTTGATGCCTGAACTATTTTGCTCCAGTTTTATGTCTTAGTTACACTGGCCTTTAGCATGGCTGTGAAACTGGAGTCTTTCAAGGTCTTTGAAACATTTTCAGATTAATATCTTCCTCCTTGCTTGCCAGCACAGCCTGAGTAGCCACTTCAAGAACCAAATCTAAGACCAGTGACTTGTGTGCTCTTGCAGACCCACCTGGCCAACAGCTACAGCAGCAGTGCCAGGTCATCTGCACCTACCCTGCCTCTTTGACTCACCTTCGGAAGGTGCAAGTATCGCAGTTAAATAAGGCTAAGGCTGCAGTGGTACTTACTCCAGCTGGCTTTCCAGTATTTCTCCTGTAAGTCAAGTCTGTGACCTGTGCAGAGTGGGGTTATTATTGGTATTACTTTAAGTATGAGACTTTCACAGTTGATTTTAACATGGAGGTGGAGGTGTGTGGGGGGGGGGGGTGTGGTGAAGGTGTCCTCCTTCATAGATACTTTCCACATTTTTTTCTGTCACTGTCATACCTGGCTGTTTATTTGTAAAACTTTTAAAAATCTTAATTATAGTAGAGATTTGAAATATTTTCTTCCTTGTTTAAATTCTTATCTGCTATTTCCAGGGGTGGAGTTTCAAGGAGCTGTCTGGTCTAATCTAATGTGACGATCTAATTTTTTTTTACAAAAAAAGGTGGGGGAGTGAGCAACCTATCTTTTTGCTAAGCAAATATAATGTTCCTCAGATTTGACCTAGGGATTGAACACTTGTGAACAGTAGTAGCAGTAAAACGTATTTAAGTGCTTTTCTGGAGTGGGCTCAGGATGCTCAGCACTTGGGAGAAGTGAGCTGGAAAATCAATATTGTGCTATTTTATATTCAGGTACTATGGAGATGTGGTTCAAAGTCATCCAAGTCATGCAATGTTTTAGGATTGCGTCTTTTAGCATGAGTCCTTAGGCATGCAGAACAGCAGATTTAGTGATTGCTTTTGTGATGATTAAAACACTTTAGCTTGTACTGCCTTGAATATAAAAATACTTTGTAGACTGTGACAGAGATGCTAACTGCACAGTTCCAAAGCCTGACATGTCAGTGACTGAGAGGGGCAAACATACATACCCAAGGATTGCCACGTCTTCTGGATTTCTGCAGTCACAGCATGTGAATCCTAGGCTATGGGAAACTTGGTCAGAAGTTGGTGTCTCACATCAGAAAACAGCTTCTTGCCTGCTCACTTCAGGCAGAACATCTGTCGTGCAGCACAAGGTCAACATGTGGAAGCTGAATCACAAGTGCTTCACTTTGCATTAATAATTCCATCACTAAAAATCTTGACGTTGTGCTTGTATGCCGCTGGGATTAATCTCTCTGTGCTGTCAGAGAACATTGTGCTGGAACGCCTTTTTTATGTAAAGGCGATGTAGTGCTGGCATCTCTTGAGAGCATCATACGTTGTCTTTCAGAAAGTGTTTTCCTTCTGCTTTGTGTTGCTCCTGTATGGAGGACATGATACAGTTTGAGACTTTAAACTCTTTAGACTTAATTGTTCCAAACATTTCTTGAGCAGTCCACCTTAAATGAGATATTTTGACAGGTTAACTGGGGTAAGAATTACTTACTGTAAATTGTGTTCTTTATGTATGGCAAACCAGCAGCTCAGCCCTGCTCCAAATGACGTGAGCTGTCAGCAGGGTGTTCTGCCAGGGCTTTAAGGCTGTCTCCATCAGCATGGTAAGAACTCTCAGCAAGGGGTGCTGACTAGCTTGCAAATGTTAGGGTGTCCTGTGTGACAGTTAAGTGGTTTAAGGGCTCATACACACTAAACATCAAAGTAGAAGGGGAAAAATGTGCAGATTTGCATTTTCAGAGTTTGGTTTTGCAGAATGTCGTGCTGGTGACGGTTGGGTTTTTTATGTTACAGTTGAAAAGCTGAATGCTGAGAAGCTGAGTAGTGTTACATAGCTTAGTGTACATTAAGAAGGCTGCAGGTTGTGTAGTAACAGCGTTGTGCTGTCACATATCTACTGACTCACTTCAACAAGTTTTGCTTAATTTCAGAGCACTTTTCAGATTCAGAATCAGTTTAAACATGGTCCAAATGTTCATCAGTTCACAAATTGGTTGTGCACTGATGTACACTCATACTAAACCTCAGGCTGAATTTAGCACTTGAAATCCAAAGTTGGTGCGCATGATCTGAGCTCTAGCAGGAGGACAGCATAAACCATAACTGGATGAGATGCTGAGCTAGTACAAAATAGGAGGTGGTGCTCTCCAAAGTGACAAATGTGTATTGATCCAGTCTGCAGAGGTGGGGCTTCTGTATGCCATGCCCGCACCGCTCATATTGCAAAGGTTTGTACACAGATGTTTGACACTAAATAAGTTGCAACAGAGATGATGAGTTAGAATTGTGTTATTGCACTTAAACTTTGTCTATGCTTTTACGGGTCCGTTACTGAGTACCAACATGAGTTGGGAGATCTCTGCAGTGTTGGCTCAATCAGGATTTCCCAAAGTTGCTTCTGACTATAATAAAATGTTTATGTGCATGCCTATAAAATGTTTTGTGGTCCCAATGCAGTGATATACTTTATACTGATAACCTGTATAGAGACACACAGCAGAAAGCAGCGTGAGTGTGAAACGTGCTTTTTGAAATGATGTTTACATGGCACTTGGGGGATCATTTGCCAAATCATGATATTTCAGGAGAATTGCATTGGTATTTATGATGCTATTTGCTATGAAGTGGAGTATTAAATATTAGTCTTATTATTTAAACTCTCAATCTTACTTCTGGCCTGGGGGATCCTAAGGGTACATTTTGGACATTTGGAGGAGCCTGTGAGGAAGAGAAGCCAAGAGTATCTGTGGTTTCTATAATTAGAAGAACTTTAGCAGCCTTGCTCTGTCTCTCTTTAGAAAAGACAATATAAAATACACACTACTGGAGATCTTCAGCCACACACACACACACGTCTGGTACTGGTGGTTCCTTCTCATGTAGATTTTAATCTAATTTTCCTAGCTGCATTTCCTAATACATACAAAAGACTCAAACTGGGACAACCGTCTTCCACATAAACTTTCTGCACGGCCAGCACCCAAAAGAAGTGTTTTCCTTACTTTTCCTTACTCATGAAGTAACAAATCCATCTGTGCTTTATCTCTGTACTTCACAGACATATCATGGACCTATAATATGTACAGTCTATATGAAAGGTGTTAACTGCAAGCACTGTGCATGCAATGTTGCCTCTGCATGGGCTGTAGAAAAAGGCAAATATTGGCTGTGTTTGAATCCCTGTAGTACTCAGCAAGTCAGCTGTCAAGGGGATTCAGGACAGACTGCTGAAGGGAGCAAACTTAGCTGGCATTTTCACAGTATAAAGATACCAGCTGCTGTGGCATGTTGTTCAGGCTTGGCTGGCAAGCAATCTCCATTCGTGACTCCATATTAAGCAGTAGATGGGTAAATTGACAGAGAATGGGACACTAAGAGAAAATAGAATGCTTTTCTTTGCATAGAAGAAGTGAGTAAGACTGAAATTTATGTAAAGCTGCATGGCAAACCTCTGCCTGAGGTGAACTCCAGTGAGAAGAACTGGATATTATGCCCTAAACTTAGCTCAAGAGTCCAGCAAACTTGGAAGAGAGCAGGAAAAGAGTAATAACTCCATAGATACTCAAAGATATGGTGGTGGTATTCAGTTGCTTTAAAGCTGGTGATAACTCAAAGGTCAGGTTTTTGGTGCTTAATGTGCTAAAGAACAAAACAGACCGGGGAAAATCAATGCAGGCTCCCAAGTCGAGTGGTGAGTTACTTCCTGAAACCTGACTAGCATCTACAAAGACAAAGCTGGGAAGTGTTTGCTGTGTAACTTACAGGCAGTAATAAATGACAGTTATGGAAGATGTGTTATTTTAATTCCTCTTGACTATACTTAAAAATCAGTGTTGGTTCTCAATAGGATGGAAGAAAATGATTTAGCACTAGACTGAGATTGTTAATAGAAGACAAAATGATTGTGACTAGACATAAGTAAAAATGAGTAAAAATGAGTTTTGATGAGCAAAATGGGGAACATTATGTTCTTCTGCATTAAAAAAAAGTAAGCTTTTCCAAAAAAGGGGGAAAACACATAATCCTATAATGAAAATAATAAATTAAATCTGGCATCATTTCTAGTGTTGAGCTATACTCAAATCCATAAATTAAACATTAACTAATGGAACTGAAAGGAAGTAAATACTATTTGATGTATATTAACTCTTCTTAGAAGGTCTGCTTCTCTCAATCAAAGACCTGTGACCTCTCTGACCAGAAATTCAACACCATTAAAAACCATCACTGAGATTTCCTTTGCTCAAGCAATCTGGCAAGCAGTAAGACACTGCTGGCAACACAATAACCTCTTTATCCAGCAGCTCCATCTCATCTTCATGTGCTGTATTTCATATTCTATAATTGGCAACAGACTATGGATAAAATGTACCCATCTGTACCAGTCAGTTTAATACTGAGTCCAGCATAAGCATTCAGGCCAAAAGGCCAAAACAACTCCAAGCGTGACCTTCATGGAGTTACTGTAGTAAAAGGTGAAGTGTAAATTCTAGGGTGTTTGAATCTGGGTGTTTGAATTTGTGCAGATGAGTGATGAGTGGTGTTCCTGAAGGATGAGAGCTGGGACCAGTGCTATTTAACATCTTTGTTGGTGATATGGACAGTAGAATTGAATGCAACCTCAAGAAGTTTGCAGATGACACCAAGCTGTGTGCTGCAGTCAATACACTGGAGGGAAGGGAAGCCAGCCAGAGGGACCTCGACAGGCTTGAGAGATGGGTCCATGTCAACCTCATGAAGTACCACAAGGCCAAGTGCAAGGTTCTGTATGTGAGTCAGAGCAACCCCAAGCACAAATACAGGCTGGGCGGCGTATGGATTGAGAGCAGTCCTGAGGAGAAAGGCTGCGGGGTGCTGGCTGATGAAAAGCTCAACGTGAACCAACAACGTGCAAGTACAGCCCAGAAAGCCAACTGTATCCTGGGCTGCATCAAAAGAAATGTGGCCAGCAGGTTGAGGGAGGTGATTCTCCACCTCTACTCTGCTCTCATGAGACCCCACCTGGAGTACCGCATCCAGCTCTGGAGCCCCCAACACAAGAAGGACATGGACTTGTTGGATAGGATCCAGAGGAGGGCCATGAAAGAAGATCAGTGGGCTGGAACACCTCTCCTGTGAGGACAGCCTGTGAGGACAGCCTGAGAGAGATGGGGTTGTTCAGCCTGAAGAAGAAAAGGCTCTGGGGAGGTTTTTTTGCCCGCTGAACAGAGTCAACAGAAAGGACACAGACACCAATAAAAACAGTAGGCTTATTTTACTGTCCACTTCCAGGTAACACAGAAATAAGGTAATACATTTAGTCAAAAAGATAAGCTTATTATACTCTAGTTTTAAGCAGCAGCATTAGAATAAGCAGGGTAATGCACCTAATAATTACTACATAAAATTAACTATATTGATTAAGAAAGATAATTGCCCTAATAATACATTACCGTCATCCAGATCCACAATCACTGGGAAGCTCTTGTTACAGCGAGGATTTGGAGAACATCTCCTGGTGATTGGGAAGTCCTAAGCAGTGCATCCACTTGTAGGAAAGGTCTCTAAAGTCGCTGCAAGAGGGTCCAGCTTTTATATAGTTAAATAAACAACCTCCAAAGCTTTAAGTGCAGAAACATCTGGTGTCACCCTCCCTGTTGGATTCTGCCCAAAGCCTGACCAGGGCTCAGGGAGGAACCCAAGGCAGTATCTCTATTTTGGCTTTGACCATGTGTTTCTCAACAAGGCTTGATGTCTGGTTTTACAGCCTTGCAACATGCCTCTAAGTATAGAAAGATCTGCTGGTTACTGTTACACAACAAGTGTTACAACAAAGCTGTATAAATTGGCATCAAATATATATATATATTCATACTAAAATAGCCAAATATAGATAAATAATACATTGCATGTGTGATCAATACTATGCATATTAGATATATTGTTTGGTTGTGAGGTTCATCTGGAGGTCAGCTTTGGTTCAGGGCCTATTGTTAAGGCCTCAGTACTCAATCTGTACCTTCTGTGTTTGGACGTTTAAGAAGGAACAACGTGTATGTGTCTCCCCATGATGAATGCCAGAGCCAGACAGAGCTACAAAACACTTGAAATGTTCAGACTCGCCGTGTCTTCCAGTTTGGCAATGTCACTAGGCAGCAGCTGAGGCGTATGATAGTTCCTGTCTAACCCCAAGGGAGAAAGTCTCCATTACGAGCCACAACCAGGGTTTCTGGTGGTTAGTGACCACAGGTCCTGCTATCTACAGACACCCTTGTGTGGTGGCTGGTAGGCTAATTAGTACTCCTCAGCTTTGTTTTAAATAGTTGTTTCAGGGGAAGCCCTTGTGTATTGCTTTCCCCAGTACCCCTGTGTACTTTTATTAGAAGCTACCCAGTGAGTAAAGCAGGTGACCCACATGGGGCTCAGGAACATGCATAAGAAGGAAAGAGTGGCCAAAGGAGGCAGTTACGCACCAACCTCAAACTTCTGGTGCTGCTGTGAAACCCCAGGAGATCAGCGTGCTGTGCTGCCATGGGAGGCCCGGGGCTTCCTATGTGATCCCAGTGTGGCTCTGGAGGGACTGAGACCCCAGCTCTTGGGGGAGCTGGATTGATGGCCAGCTAATGGGTAGTGACTCAAAAGAGCAGAGCTCAGGGGAGTCCGAGGCTTACACTACTTCTAAACACTGCCAAGGGAGTGGCAAGGGAGGGAGAAGGACTTTAGGGTCTACCAAAGGAGGGAAATGTGGAGCAATGGTCCAACTCTGCCAATCCCACAAATCAGATGTCTCTGTGAAGGGGCTGGGAAGGAGTTACAGTTGCTTTGACTGCCAGAGGTCCTCTTAGAGGGAAGGGACCCTGAAACAGTGGTGAACATTAATGCCATGGCTGAAAAGACCTGACAGCTAGATGCGGTTACAAATGCCCCTGGGCTATCACCTAATGAGCTGGTGGGGCATCCTGTTGGTCAATGGTCCATGCTGGAGCGGGTATGCCTCTGAGGAGACTGTAGCCCATGGAGAGCATATTATATCTGACGCTGAAGAAAGACTTCCAGTACATGTTACCAAATGGCGAATCTGCTGCCAGGCAAATAATTAGATAATAGCTTAACCTATTTTTGAGGCTTCTAGTGAATGTAGCACAGAGGGCTTTTTCTCATCCAAAATGTTAAAATTTATCTCCAAGGCTAGCATGAATAGGAAGACCAGAAGAAAAAAGAAAAAGCTGGATCTCAGTGTACTCCAGAGCTCACCAGCCTTCTTGTGAATCCTATATCATCACAGAAAAACTGAGAAGCTTTCAAGTCAGACAAGGGGAAAAGGAAGGAGAAAGTAAAGCAAGCTTTTTCATGGAGAAATTTGAGCTCTTGGCTTTTCTGATTTATGAGGGAAACATATCATAATGTTTCAATTATATGTTTCTTAAAATCAGCAGCTTCAAAATAAAATTATGAAGCTGTGGCCCGATGGAGCTAGAGCTGCAAAAGCAGTTTACCACCATGAAAGAAAATGTGTAAGTATATCAGTTGTCTAAGAGATTAGAACCACTACCTTCTATAAGGCAAATCATGACAAAAAAAAACCAGAAGTGAGCTACAAATGTCCAGGCATTTCTCTGGACATTTTTTTAATGGTCAAAAGTGAACTTAAAAAGAATTAATAATTTTAAGAAATAGTTTGTTGTCCATTGTTTGGTACTGAAACATGAGAATTTGACTAGCTCTGTGCAAGCAGTTGCAGACCAGGCTGTGGCATTGCGATGGCTCTCCTACGGGCTTCTAAGATATATTCTGAGTTATAATACACTGGATAAAAATAATGTTCTCTGATCTTTTTTACAGAAACCAGGAGAATTACCTCTTGAACCCATTTTGAATTGTGTCAGCAATCCTATTTTGTTGCATGTTGGTGAGTCTTTGTGTCAGAGAGATAGTGTCAGATACTTATTGGAGGGTTACATTTTTTAGAAAGCATGAATTTCTTAAACTTCATCACATTAAATATTTTTGTAGCCCTGAATACTTGAATCATTTACAGTCATCCTGAAACACAGGCTTTGAAGCAAGCCAAACAACAGCCTGGACTGGTACAATGACTCTTCACTACAATCACAGTCAATTTCCCATTGTTGTCACTGCCTTGTGCCCAAGGACAACACTCAGACCTTTGTTTCTGGACAATGTTTAACCCTTTTCTTATCTTGTCTTAACCTGCCCAAACAGAAACCAATTAACAACAGCTTCGGTCACTCTGGAGCACATGGCTAATCCTATAAGCAGAAGATGTGATTCCCCTGAGCTGCCCTTTTGTGGATATGCTGTAGGCAACACTGGGCAACAGTGTAATTGACTTATTCAAGTCCAGTTGAACAGTGCTCCACCATCTCTGGGAACTGTGAGTACAGACAGAAGATGCGAATGATAGTGGATTTCCTTCTGCTAAGTGGTGGCTGCTGAAGGCCATTCAGTGTCACTGCTAGCAGATGGGGCATGTTGCAGTGGGGGGCTGAGTGTGTTGGTGGTCAGGCCTGGAAGGAGAAGACCAACATGGTGCCAGTGACTGTCTCTGACAGAAACTGGCGCTGGGTGCCAATGCCCTATCAGCCAACCCTCCTTCCAAAGAGTTCTCTTCGACCTGAGGCAGGAAAACGAATTCTCCTCTGGATGAGATTTTGCAGAGAAAGCTACACACTTGACCTGCACCAGCCAAAGAGTCTTTCCAAATTCCACTTGCCTGCAAGAAAAGTGAATTGGTGTGTGGTGGAGCCTAGTGACACCCATGCTGTAATCTGTGTTGTGACCAACTCCTCTTTTATTACCCCTTGCATCTCTCTGTTTTAATTCAGTTTGCCGCCATGCCTTTGCTTCCACAGCTGGTAGCAAGGGGAGTGAGCTGGGATCAGTGGGGAGTATCCCCAGAGCCAGTGGGCTCTGTGCAAGTGCACAACAACGCAGTATGTTGCTGGTGAGAGCTGAAGATGGTAACTGCTGCAAGGCAGGGACTAGGTCTTCCATCTGCAAAGTACATAATGTGCCATAGAAATAAGAACAGAAAGGAGCAGATGGGATCTCATTGTTCCTCTAAACTCTCCCTTTATCTGGACTTTTAAATTTGGTTATAAATCAGAAGTGTGATATGAAGCCTGATGTTTGTTGATCTTTCCCACCAGGCTTCTCGAAAGTAATTAGTGTTCACGTTCTCATTCTTCCTTCCTTTTTCTTCTGAGGATATCCAGGTTGAAGCCACTGATGGGAAATCATAAACAAAAAGAAGACATGCAGTTCATTTCTCCTTACAGAGATGACAGCTGTGCTGTGAGGGATGTTATAAGCAGCTACTGCCTCCAGCAGCTCCAGGGCCTGAGGTTCCTCCTGCCTGACTGCTGGAGCCCAGCTTGTTGTGCTCACCCCTGGCTGATGGATGTGGCTGCTGCTTTCCCATTTGCAGGCACAGAACACTGACAGGGACGGTTACACAGATGGCCACAGACAAGATGCTGCCTTTAGCTATGCCTCCTATGTGTAGGACTCATAGAAGACCGAAGTACAGACCAGCTGGTCTAGCTTAGCATTTGCAAGCGAATAACACACACCCTCCTGGTTTGGGGCAGATACAGACCCTCACCCTCCCAGCAGCCAGCCCCAGGCACACAGGCTGAGCGACCCATGATCCCACTCCAGCCACCAGTGCTGAGCCCCTCGCTTGCTTCGCTCACACCGACCCCCCCAGTAGCTGGCACTTACTCCATGCAGCCCTTGCACACGCTGTGTTGAGTGTGAGTGAGACTAGGCAGAGAGACAGCTAAGAGAGGGTTTATAAGAAGAGGGGGTGATCAGGCACAGGGCTCAGTCAGACAAGCGCATTTTACACACAACCGGTCCCTTCTACACCCCTTTCTATCTGATCCCTACTTTGCTCCTTCCCAATCCCCTTCCTCTAATCATTCCTTCCTATGTTTTGCAGAGTCCCCCTCAAATATCCCAATTCCTCATGTTCCTCTTGTTTGTCCCTTCTTATCAGTTACAAAGTCCAGGCAACCCTTTCCAAAGCTGCACCTGGAGCTATTCAATGGTCCATCAATCAGTAACCAAAGACATTTGGTCTTCGGCATTGTCTCCATTGTCCCTTGTCCACCAGATTCGCTCTGTGTATCCTTGTTTATCGTGTCTCCCTTACTTATTATCACCCTTGTTTTGAAAAGGTCAGGTCCTTGTTCAGATAACCTTAATGAAACAAATGCTCCTACCTACCACCTACAAGGTGTGCATACAAGGGTTTAGTCTCTAACTTGTTTTCTTTCTGGTGTTAAAGGACAAGGTCTCTCAAGGTTACCAGGGAGATAGTCCAGACTACATTGTTTAGGATTTTCCTTTGGTCTCTCAAATATTTGTTTTGTCAATATGGATGTCCCATTTTAATAGAATTTTAGTGTCATTTTTTAATACAAATCTGGAAAATACAATATTTGGCTTATGCGTGTAATCTAGTAAAAATTATAAATTCAGTGCCAAGTGGCTTTTTTCTTAATGTCACCCCCCACCCCCCAAAAAAAAACCCCAAACCAACAAACAACCAACCCTGAAAGTTTTATAAGGACAAGCTAAGAACAGAGGTTGTGTAAAGTTCCTACTTAAAGTATTTTTAATTTAATTTACTATAGTGGCTTTACAAGTAGTAAGGCATAGTTAGAAATGTTCCTCTGTGCCAAGTTAGCTTTTATCTTGGAATTCCTGTTCTGTGCGGATGTATGTGTGGCATAAAGAGCCCCAAAGAAACCATATCGGGAAACATTTGAGTACTTCTCAATGTTACATCTTGATGATAGATGGTGGGATTTGGTAGGAAGCCAAGATGGATGGCAGTAAATAAAATATTTTTAGGGTCAGGCTAGGCATACAGACCTCCGGGTAGAATTTTCTTAGCTATTTCCTCTAGAGAATGATACAAGTCTCAAATAATAAAATACAAAAAAGTCAGCTGCTTGGCAGGGAGTTTAGCTTCTACCTTCATCAGTGCTTGAATATGCATCATCGGGTCCTTCCTCCTCATGCTGCCTCAGCACCTTCATGGCATTAACTGCAGAGTGTGACGATGAGGTTCACCTTAACTTGTGTATCAGAGGCAATTCCTTACTAGCAGCGACTTTGGGAGTGGATTAGGAGGGCCCTGCGAAAGAAAATACATGCTTGTGGCTCCAGCCTTTGGGGCAAACCCAAAGCATGCCACTATCTCCTCCAATATCCTCTTTCTTCATAGTGAAATGGAGTTTGCTATCTCTATCTATTTTTAGCTGGCTGGTTGGTGTGAGTGCCGGTGCGGGCACGGGGGGGGCCGGGGGCAGCCGNGAGCCCGGAGGAGCCGTGGAGATGCTGAGCTCTCCCTGGGCGCGCTTCTACTCCAACAGCTGCTGCCTCTGCTGCCATGTCCGCACCGGCACCATCATCCTCGGCATCTGGTACCTGGTAAGCGCTCCCCGGCTGTCCCCGGCCCTCCCCCGGTCCCTGGTGTCCCCCAGCCCCGGGGGCTCGGAACCGGCTGCTCCGCGGAGGGGGATGCCCATGGCAGCAGCTGACCGGCAGCCCAGGCGGATTTTGGAGCTAACCCTCCGAGGAGTCGCGTTGTTCCCGGCAGCACCGTGCTCAGCCAGCCCCAGCGCTTCCCCACCGCTTACCCCATGGCGAGGCAGGGGCTGGTATTTAGACTCTGCCTAAACGGGGAAATGAAGCCTGTGTGTGTGTAAGGGTCAGGGAAGTTGGGGCAGGAGATACAGAGCACGGGCAGGCTCACCGAGGTCTTAAGCAAAAAGCTGTCTGGAGAACGAAAATGCGATGAGTGAAGATCTGTGGAGCGAGGGTTTTTCCTCCAAACTTCATAGGGGTGTTTCTCAGGCCAGGGTTGATTGCAGCACTGAGCAGGTAGCTCCTGCAAGCTGCTGGACCCTGACCACACTGTGCAGAAAATACTGTTTTATCATCTCTGGTTGCTGCTTCATGAAGAAGTCAGATGTTCTCATCCCTGCTGTTCCTTGCTGATTAGATAATTGTCAGTAGTATCTTTGTCTGCCTGGCAGAGAGCTGAAACCTTTCAGACAGCTGCTATGAGGTACTAGAAAGATTATTTCCTCCACCGGGGTTATAGGAGTGAGGAATTGACTCCTGAAGAACATCTTTAACGGGTTACCACAGTCGCAGAGGTTGTTCGACAGCCCTTCTTGTTTCAGCCAGGAGAAAGGCTTCATGAGGAGGAGGCACATTAAGCCCTCAGTTTCTCTCCTGTCTTTGACAATCTTGTCTTAATCCCTTGGGTAGCAATGCAGGAAAAGCGGCTTTCCCAGAGCTGGCCCTGCCATAGTCACAGGGTTTGCAAATGTGCCACAAGAATAAAAAGAGCTGTTTCGTTGCTTTGGTTATGTAGATGCACTTCTCAGCATGCTTGGTCTTCCCCATCTCTTGGTGTGAGAAATCAGTTTCTGTCTGACCGCAAGGCCATGCAGAACTGTTTGCCGAGCATCATTTTTCAAATGATTGCAGACGGAAGCAGATTAGACCTGGGCTTATTTGCTAACTACTGAAATTCCCTTCAGAAGCAAATGAAAAATGCAGGGCTGGCCTCCATTGTAGCATAGCTCATTAAATAAATTCCATCAGTGTAATAAAAAGGTTAGGTTGACATTTATGTCCTAGAAATCATATAAAATGCTCTATATCTATAAAATACATATTTCACCACTAAGAAAATGGTGCATTAGTTGAAACTATTTCTTGCTCCTGGTTTAACAAGATATAGTCAAATGCAATATCCATAGCCATAGTATCTGGAAAACTGACAGTATTGAAAAAGATGCCCCTTCTCGCCTGGGTGCAATGAGGTTTCAGTAAGTTGACCTGAAAGCTTTTGAACATTTCTTCCAGGATGCTTATTTTTCCTTTCTGCCTTCAGCTGAATGAAGCCTTTTCACAGTCACTCCACAAAGACAGGGATAGAGATATTTTAGCTGCTCAGTGAACCTAAAGATATTTGAGGAAGAAGGAAGTAAGTACATCTGCTGGCCAAAGAAAAGAAAAGCCTGACAAGATTTTTAGACTTCATTGTGTTACTAACAGTTAAATATCAGTGCCCCAATTTCACATAGTATTTTTCTGCAAAATCTGTTTTAAAGTTTTCTTTTCTAACTAGTAGGTATTTCCTAATTTACACCTCTTCCTACTTTGCTTCTTTTGGTTTCTTAAATTTTTCAGGCAGATTTCTGAATTACTTCAAACTGACAATAACTCACAACCTGTCTAGGTGCACATTTCTTTCTGCACTTTCTCCTCTACTGCAAATATTTAGATTTTTAAGGTAAACTATTAAGAACAGAAATTTAGATGCATATTGATAAGAAATGTTAAACTTTTTGTTAGCTTACAAAGTTAGGAAGCAATAGGTAAGGAAGGGGTAGCTTCTTGAGTAAATAACTACCCTGGTTGAAAGGTCTGGTTTACAAAGTCATATACAAAAGTATTGTTTTATCTCAGATTAACAATTATTTGATACTATATGCTGTTGAGGGTTTACATAAAAATAAATGCTGTCCTGGTGGCAATTTTTTTCTCTGCATGTATTTTGGGTGGTTGCATTACTCCAAACCACACATGAGCTCTAAGCAGTCCCTCAAATAAAGTTAAAACAAAAACCTCTTTGATGTTTTGCTGCACTAACATTCTGTATTTTGTATACTATTTGCCATTATGCTTTACAGTAAATTACTTGAGGGAAAAACATCCCCCTAAAGAGTGAATAGTTTTCTTGTTGCTTTTTCATATCTTGCTACCTGTGAGGTGTAAGTTTTATTAATTCCATGACTTTGAATAAGGTAGCAAAGGCTTTTGAAGGAGGAAAAAATAGTAGCTGAAAGTTTTCGTAGGCTTTTAGAATAACGTTTTCACATGTTGAACCAGTTTTGAGTGAGTATAATTTCAGGAGGCAAATTTCATATCTGAGAAAATGTGGAAAAAATAGTGCATTTCTCTGGAATGATGCTTTAGCTCTTTAGTTTTAATGTTTTAATCGAATGCTTGGGATCCTACAAATAGCAGGGAGAGTGGGGAGCTGAGTGCAGGTGGAGTCATCAGGGCTGTATGATGAGAGCACTTTCCCGCATAGGTGATGGGAAGGAACGCTGTGTGCATTTCCAACCCAGCAGCCACAGATGCTTACAATGGTCTCATAAAGTATCAATAGCTGGGAAATAAATATTTAACTTTGCTCTATTTTAGAACATAATGGTTCTCAGAATGCTAATGTTTCTATAGCTATTGTGTTTCAATAGTTTTGTCATGGTAGAGCCATAGGTTGTGCATCTAGAATGATATTATATAATATATAACATTTCATGATATTGCAGTATAGTATCCATAATACAATATACATACTATCACAGAGCACTGAGGGTACTTCAACACACAAAAAAAAAAAGTTGTAAAGTATGGATCAGCCAGAGGAAATTTCCTGAAAAGAATATCTAATGGGGTTGCAGAGTAGCCTGCACTTCAGGAACTGGTGTGCTGCTGTTTTGGAGGAGAAAAGCTCAAGAGGAGGTGCTGCAATGTTGAATGCAAACATGATGCTGAAGATTAAAATGGCAGTAATATGGCTGGCTGGGGTGCTATGATTTATTTCAAAATCTAACAACCAGTTTGGTTCAACTGGTTATTAATCCTTGGGTTTTATCCCACTGGCATGTACTTTACGCTTCTATCTATTATAACATGAAATCAAAGGTCACAAGTAATAATGCAGAAACATTTTTAGGCACAAAAGTCTTACTAGTGTCATATTTTGAAAAAGAAAAAAAAAAAGGAAACTTAAGGAAAATGAGAAAGTAACTTCCAGCAGCCTAATTTTGTCCCAGACAGTTGTATCAGTGTGCAGTTCAAGGCAGTGACACTGCTGAAATGAGCCAACTTCAGGTCTGAACTCCCTCAGGTGTTGGAGTCCAGGGGAAAGGTGGCAGTTAGTGACCCAGTTGGTACTAGTGAGGCAGAAAAACGTCCCTGTCAGCAACAGCATTTACAAACCCAGCATGTCTTCTTTCTGAGTAAATGGACCCCACTTTCTTTACCTAAAACACAAAGAAAGAACAACATCAGATGTATTGACAGTGTCACAAAAGGATTTCCCGCTCTCCTGACACGTGGCAGTGGGGTTTATGCACACTCTGAAGCTTCACCAGCTCCATCTGGGACAACAGGAATTATTTTCCATTGCTGTGGGAGAGGGCAAGATGAAACTTTAAGCCATCAGTTCAGAAAACCAACCAACCAACCATCCAAAAACCAAACAACAACAACAAAAGCCAAAAGAAGGAGCTTTCATTTTGGAGCTCTGTGTGACCAGTGAGTTGTGAGCAGGGCCCTGGGCAGGGGCTGCTTCTGCCCACGGTCCTGGGGGAGCGCAGCGGGAGCCCTGAGGGGACCCCCGGGGGAGCGCAGCGGGAACTGTCCAGCACCCACAGCTCAGCACCGGCTCCCTCCGCGGCCCCGGCAGAGAGGGGCTAAAAATAAAACCTAATGGAAGGCTGAGAAACTTTTATAACCGTGAGTTATCAGGTTGCATGGCTCCCTCTGAAGGATGCATGGTAAGAAGGTCAATAGAGCGAGCCAAAGTTTTTAGCCAGGGTGGCTTCAATGTTTGAGCTGCTGTTTGTGGAAAGCTCAGCATGAGTTGCTGGTCATGATATTTTGGTTCTGGATTTTTCTGAGTATACAGTTGAAAAAGTGCATCGTTTCTGTCTGCCACTCAGTCATTTTTTAATAAAAGAATGGAATCCTAAGGGATGAAAAAATGTACTAGTAGTGGCCTGTATTCTAAAGCAAAAGAAAAGCACTGCTTGCTATGGACCCATTGATTAAAGGTTGAACACCCTGCTCCAATCAGCAGAGTGCACTTGACCTCATGTCAAAAAGAGTATTTTGCAACTGGGCCACACTTATTTCCTTGTCTTTTTCAAGCCCCATGCAAAAGAGCATGTATGGCAATGTGCTTAAATACCAGTTAGAAGATTACTGAAATCTTGGCTTACTCGGCAGGGAGTAGAGATCAGCACTGACTGCTCATGTAAACAAAATATACCTACACTGAGGTCCGTCCAAGCTGCTCTATCCCCATTCCTCAACCTTTACACTGCCTGTGGCTGCTCACATCAGCAAGGAGTTATGAGCAGGTGTCTCTTGAACAGGGTAGAAAGGCTCTTTCAGGGAAAATAAAGAAATTCTATGAAATTCTAAGAAAATACCAAGTTATTAATTATTTTCAGGCTGTGAGAATCAGGGGATTTTGAAAACTGAAAAAATAACTGAAGTTGTGAAAAGGGGGAAATTGCACTATTAGAAAGCCTGGTGTTAGAGGGAATTGGAAACCATTATCCTAGTGCCAAGTTGTGGGAATTGACATGAATCCAACTATGAGGCCTTGTGTTTTACTTAGAAAATTAGTTTTCTTTGTTTTCGTATGGAATTAAATGGGCTAAGAATAAAGGATTTTATCTGTGTATGAATGGTCACAGTACATCAGCCAGCTCACTGAAGGCTCTGTTCCTTCATATCAGCCAGGGATGTCACATCCTGTGTCATGCCATTGTGATATAGCTGGGGTGTTGGGTCAGGTTATCCTGCAGGCAGTGCTGCTTTTACCACCTCCATTAACAGTCCAATACTGGTGGCAGTAGGGAAAGAAGTCTTGCAGAATGGGGCTCGCTGTGGGTTCACCAGGTGATTGCTCCTCCGTGGCCCAGTCCTGGGCAGTATACTCGGGGGAGAGCTGGGTTGTGCCAATGACATGGCTAATACCCATCCCTTGGTCGGAGAGGTAGCATCAGCACCAGGTGAGATTTCTCCCCAGGCAGGTGACAGAGTCATGATATAATCTGAAGTGACTTGAGATTCCCAATACTTACAGTGGCAATGGCTGCAGTAACTAAATATTTATGTTCTAAGTGCCACATCTATAACATTATCATTAGTTTTTATATTGCCTGTACTTCCTTTCATAAAATGAAAGCTGAGATATTGAAAAAAACCAATAACATTCCCAAGTAGCTCACTGGAGACTTCCTGTGCACATGCTTGCTCTTGAGGAGAGTGGAGAGAAAACTTGGAATTCATTATGAATAAAGAAAAATAGGAATCCTACCTTCAAAGGCTTCCCTCTATGATTGATGCACACATGGAATACCCAACTGAAACTGGAATCAGAGGATGTTCAGGGTATTTGCTCTTGGAGTGGATCACATCCATTTCATTATCTTCTTCAAGACCAGTGGCAAGTAACTGACTCATCTGCACACAAATATCTGCTCAGGGCCTGCATTGTATTTTCTTAAAAAACTGAAAACTTATGCGTGCATTTAGGACATGATAGAGCAAAGAATAAAGACCAGCACAGACCCTTAACACAAACAAAATGCATCTTGTCTGGCCCTTCTCAATAACTACATTCTGCTTGGAACTTACCTAGAGAGACAGTATTAAATAACAGTTAATTGCTTCGAGAATGTCTTTTGGAAAACTTCTTAAAGAACTCCTTACCATCATGCACAAACTCAGGTTGGTTTCTGCAGTGCAGGACCTTATTCCACCTCCTCTCTCCAGTTTATGCTTCACGCCCTCTTCAGTTAAATTACAAAATAAAGTATCATATGGGAGGAATTTAAATTGCACAATCAATAAGACAGCTTGCAAGGACCCTAATCACTCACCTCTGGATAGACAGAATCAATCCATGAACAGGCCAGAAAGTTTATATGAAAGAAGGATGGATTCATCAGTATCCCAAGTTACCTGTGCTTTCAGTTTGGACTGAAAATAGCCAAGTTTGGTGTTTGCTGTGTTGCAGAGAGGAGCAGAAATAGCATTTTGACAGTCCTCCCCAGACTCTGCCATAGATCAGTGTGATTATTAATGCTTTTGTTTTAAAAACTTTTTAAGTCATAGGAGGGATAAAATTTCTTTAAGCATATTTTGGAGAGTCCATGCATTTACTGAACTGTTTATTAGTCTGTAACACAACACAAGGAATTCTGAAAACATCTTTAAGCTCTAATTCCCCTACATATGCATTTTTTCTTACATCCCCAAATACCACACTAGGATTTTTCACAGAGTATATAAATCATTGCAATGCAAGGTGATAATCTCCATCAGTTGTCCAGCATAATGACAGCTGTCTCTTCTAATCAACACAGTTAACAATTCAGAAAAATGCAAACCTTTGTAAAATGCCATCTTTTTCTTAGCAAGACCTTCAACTGGAGAATAAATTCACTGGGATTACAAGGAAGGGTTGTCTCCCTTCAGTGAGAAAACAGATGGTTGGTTGTAAGGGGACCAAAGTTTACATAAATGCCTGTTAAAGCAAAGAAACCCATTAAGAGTCCAGTATGCTGTAATTACATTTGGTTTTTATACAAAAATCGTGAATGTATTTATAGAAAGGAGAGAAGGTATTACATTAATCAAGTAAAATGTGTTTAGAAGTTCCGTTGAAGGTTAATATGTATCTCCTAGTGAGCCAGAGGAGAACACATTAAGCTTCGTAAACTGATCGTTGATTAGACTGACGTCAGTGAAAATGCAATTAGTCTTATATATTCCTGGACATATGGAACGGATGTTGCAAAATAGCCAGGAATTAATTTCCCTGATTGCTTTCTTTTCCTCTGGTTTTGTTGTGAGGCTCATGCTTTGACTGTAAAACTCTGGAAGTTTAAAGTGGCCAAGGCTTGAAAATGTGCACGGGAGTTTCTCTGCTGTTCTGCAGCTGAGTTGGAGATTTAAAGCCCCAAATCTACTAACAGCAGAATAGGAAGAGAAAAATGGCCTCATTGTTGAAGGTGCAAGAGAATGCTCCTGGTTAGCCTGAGGTAGTGGGTCTGACAGGAAGGCATTGCTGAGGAAATAATCTGGACTTGAGCCTACTGCACCGTTGCTGGGCCTCCTGTGGGCTTGCTCTCTTTTGGATGTCTGCAGTCAGCTCTGACTACCGTCATCCTCGTCCTCTGCCTTAGAAGAGCTTTTTAAAGTGGGGTGGCTGTTTTTCATTTCATTGCTGGCTTGTGCTGAGCAAGGTCTTATTCCATCAGGAGATATATTAAGCCTCCTAAAACAGATAGGACAAATGCTTTTGGCAGAAATACAAGTTTGTGGGAGATTTTCACCTTGTGGAGGTGCATTTCCCAGCTGTGAAACAGCTGTGCTCAGATCGGATACATGTGATCAAGTTCTTTTCAGTAATTACCTGTACTGTACCATACTTTGTGGTGTGCCTGCTTCTTCCTTGCATGACTGAATCCCTGCCTTGGATTGCAGAGTGACGAGAGGATGCAACTTACTACTGACAGCCCCGGTCATGGCTTCCGTGGATATTGCTTATGGTGGCTGCATAAGAATAATTGATCAAAGGTTTGGTGTGTTTTGGAGTTTTTTCTAATTAAGTGGGCATATGTGGCTTGCTGTCAAAAGTTGGGGCACAGTTCTCTCACCAGTGCAGTAACACATGTCCAAAGAGGCTAGCGGTGACTCGGAGCACAGACAGCATTGTAGGCTGCCTTGGGCCATCCAGCCCAGGTACTGAGTTACATCTGCACATCTGCATTGATTGACCCATCCTCTGTCATGAACCCATGATAAGGTTCAGACCCATGGGAGCTGCCACAACTCACATCAACAGCAACAATTTAGCATGTCTGCCCTCAGCCTTTCACCTGCAAGACTCAAAAATCCATTTTTAGAAGTCAAGGACAAATGCAGAAACTGAACAAATCCCAACAGACCATTTGAACAGCTCTTCTTCTAATAAGGCTTTAATGCATACTAATTCTTTGCTAGCTCTCCACAGCATCCTAAATCAAGATGTTCTTTAGTAGAAATTGTGAGTTGGCCTGATGTTACAACTTGAACACAGGTATATGAATATATTTCCCCAGGTCTGGGCAGAAGACCTCAGCAATCAATTTCAGGATTTTGCTCAGATACAGGTTCAACTTTCTTTAACTACAATGTGAAAGTAACAAAGAATCCACAGATAAATTTGCATACAAATATCCTATTTCCTTAAACCATGAAAGGACTAAGATTAAGTATAAAACAAATCAAACTCTATATCTAGGGAGGCAGAAACCTCTGGTATGCATCCTGCACAATCTATCTTTTTAAAAAAAAATTAATTTAGTCATTATCATATTTCATTAATAACAGACATCTTGTGGTTTGGGTTTTAGGACTGTTAAAAGCTGGCAGTAGGAAGTAGTTGAGTCATTTGTATAGAAGAGTGCTAATAAATTATGCTGGACTTCCTAAATCAATTTAATCAGCACAGCCTTTAAAGTTCAATGCTTAGTGTCATTATAGTAATCAACATTGAAATTATATATAAAGTCTAATTAAAATATTTTATGCAGCTTTCTATATACATTCTCTATAATATTCACTCTGTAATATGCCAGTCTGAGCCTGCCTGGATTATTCTTCAACCTCTGATGAGTAATATAGAAAAATAAGCATCAAGAATTGCAGACTATACCCTCTATTCTCCAGATTAAAGAACATAAAAACTTAATTGCCACTTCTGATCTGCCTAATGCTCTCCCTATTCCAGTGCAGTATTTCAGGTAGCAGCCAGAAACATATGCTTTAAGAAACCTCACAGGGAATTAAGAGAGAAGAACTTTTGCAGGGCCAGCATTTTCTTTTGTTCTGCTATTATTTTAAGGTTGGGCAACAACCTGAAGCAGGAAGGCTTATATTTTGGTTTTAAGACGCTTTGTAATAAGACAAAGCACTTGTGTTTTCTGAATGAACAGCTCATCCTTTTCTGTATTCCTCCAACCTTTTGGCTTCAGTAATAATGTCTGATAAAGAGCTTCACTGGCAACAGGGGTGAAGGATTCCCTTTTAACCAAACTTTATGTGACCATCTTTCTGGTTCAGACTGTTACGTTTCACTGGGTGATAACTAAATGTGGCTGGGTTTCCTTCCTTGCACCGTTCATTGGTTTATGCATCACTAACACATCTGCAGCTTGTCCCCCAGCTCTGGAAAGTTGAAATATTTTCATTAGCATAAGTCAGAAAGCTTATACAGCAGAAAAAACAGAGAGGAACCTACCCTGAGAGACAGGATTCTCCTGCTCCTCCTCTCCTAGGAGCTCAAGCCACTGACAGGTGTGCTCAGATGTAGCTCCTGGGTCCTGTGCCCACTGAGAGGGAAGGTGACGGAATCATTGCCATGAGACCTGTAAAGAAACTTGGGCACACAGTGGGGACACTTTTTTCCTTCTCACATTGTTTGCCTGCTTTCCGCAGCAGTCAGGTAGCTGTAAAACCAATATTGCTAAAATTGTCTCCTTGTTTCCTCTTTAATGAGAATTCAGAAGAAAAAAAATACTTTGCCTAACAGGGAGAGAGAGAGAGAACAGATAGAAAAATCAGCTTCTATGGGGCAATAGATCATAAACCTTAACTCATTACGAATGCTAACAGAGAACTTTGGGAAAGGTGCCCCACATAGTATAAATCTACCCTGAACTATTGAGCTAAACCCTGCACTTGGTTGGGTTTTTTTTCCCTTTTATAGGGTCTTGTGTCCTGTTGATGAACAAGAGTGTTCTTGCTTTTATTCATATTTTCTATGCTAAAAGAAAAAGCAAGAAAAATGCCAAGAACATGCCAAGTGGGAAGGCAAAGGTAGATGGGGAGAATTAAGGTTGTTGTGTTGGCTTAACTAGACATATTCAATACATTTTTACTTTTTCTAATAGTAATACTGATTTTAAATATCCAAGTACTATAAAATATTATTCTGTTGTTAGTTCAGTTTCAAGGAACAAAAATAGTTTGGGATTTTGTTTCTATAGTTTCTATAGAGAATGAACATCTAGAGATAAAATCTTACCGTGAGTATTTTGAAGGGAGAAAAAGGATATGGAGGTTTTGCTTTCTTCAGTTTTATTAAAAACATTTATGATTTCTTACTAGTAAAATTAATGTCTTGGCTTCAACAGTATCTCTGTAGAAGGCAACAAATTAAACCCTGTCAGTTTTGTGGGGTATTAAAAGCATGCTAGAATTATGTGCCAGTTCAAAACCTGGCCAAGGTTTAGGAGCCTTGGTCAGTGACACCTCACAGGCAGTGAGTTTGTTCTCCACCAGTGCAGAGACTTAAGGAGTGTGCTTAAGTAGATCTCTCTTGAGTTCAGTGAAGCTGAAAGCAGACCCAAAATGAAAAGCATACATATATTTTTCACGCCATAGGCAGCATCCAGACTCTTACATGCAGGGATTCAGTTATAAATTGAACCCTCAATATAAATAAATCTAGAGGTTTTTCCTTACTTATTCCTATAAATACAACGATCTCTCTTTACCACATTAGGAAGTCTTGGGAGAACTGTAGTAGAGTATTTATAGAGGGGACCCTGTAGACTTCAATAGAAACATCAGTGTATTTTTAATGCAGTGTATCGAGTTCAAGTAAGTTTAATATTTCCTCCTCTAAATGCCTTTATTGGAGCAATTTTATTTCAATTCTTGACTGTAAGCTGAAGGAAGCAGGTAAAAATAGAGCCAGTGTAACTCCTGACAATTCTTTTAGTATTTATGGACATCTGTGTAAGTTGTTGGCTTCAGCATTTCTCTGTCTGCTTGAGTTAGGAATCAGCAAAAGATCTGTGTTCATGGCAGGCTCTTAGGATCTACTGGAACTAATTTTATTTTAGATAAGCTGGGATGGATACCATGCAGCTGCACTTCTGTGAAGGTCTGAAATTATAGCGGTACTCATTTTCTCACCACCTGTTTATGCAGTGGTTCCTGACACCTTCCCTCCTCTGCATTTTATCTCCATGGCTCACCACAGTTTGCTGCTAATCTCCAGAACAAATGATGTGGAAAAGGTGGCAACTCAGTCATTGGTGACAGAGGTCTGAAATTTTAGTGCATTATATAGTTTCTGAATGCTGGATGCTGTCCATGGAAGACATGAGGTTGCTTCCTTGCATCCTAAACACTGCATGTTCCCTATAGCAGAGCTGCCTCACATCATACATGAGCTGCTGCTTCTTTGCTACGGTTCAAATGGAAGCAGCAGCAGTGGCTGGTGGTGCTGGTCCCAGTCTCAGCGTGTACGGCCTTTCTCCCTCATACTTGCATTCATCTTCTCTTATGCAGTTGTTGCTGTTTAAAATACCTTCTGCTCAAATCTGAAATTGTGTTTTGTAAGCCCAGAGCAGGAAATCCAAGTAATGTTCCAATATTTGGACTATCTATCTCCTCCATAATACTTCCTGCTTTCCCCTTTTCATGTTCTGGGGTCTCTACAAAGCAGAGTTGTTTTCCTCCTCTACATTATTGCGAAAGTAGATGTATCCCACCTGGCTGCCAGATAAGCAAGATTTGGGGATTTTTTAAATTATTATTTTATTCCTGTATCAGGATAAGAGGACAGTTGGGCATTTCTAGGAATTTCTGTGGGATCTTTGTCAAGTGTCTTGTTAGGGCACACCGAGCACCATCCTTCAGGGGCTGAGCCCAGGTGCAGAACTGGAGACTGATAATAGGGTCCATCAACAACCCCCAGAATGGCAGGTGATGAATCTGGGCCAGGAGCTGTTGAACCCAACCAGGAGCCAAAGGGGGTGAGACCAGGGACACAACTGGAGAGAAGCTACAGCATGTCTTCAAGAGGTCCATCCAGGAAACATAGCTGGAGACCAGCATTCCTGTAGTGCCAAAGAGGAAAGGACTGATGATCCCAGGCTGAGCTGAAATGATCCCAGGTCCTGAGCCATGGGCATGGGTGTGGGGAGGCCCAGAGTCAGACTGGGCAGGGCCAGGAAGGCCTGTTAGTGCCCCTGGAGCTCCTCTCCTATAACTCTGGGTAGCACTATGGCAGTAACCAGCAGCAGGACCCAGTGGTCACAGTTCTGACTAGATAGTGGAAAATCTTGCATTCTTACTGCTGAGCACCACCCTGCTGCATGTTCATGCACGTTTCTGTTTCTCCATCCATAAAAGTAGAATGACATGTCTCATTGGGAAGGTATAGGACTTAGTTGCTTACTGAAACTTTGCATAATGAAAATGCTTTCTAAGCATTGTTAATTAGTTGTTACATTATTTGTGGCTGAAGGAATGTAAAACATCTTGAAGGAAATCTCAGCCCTATTGAGAGAGCAGAAAAATCTCCTTTGCTTTTTCTAGGGCAGATATTTCAACTCTCATACCAACTGCATACATCAACAGGGAATCACTTTATGCTCTTGTCCTTGATTACGTGTCCTTGGAAGATGGTCCATCAGTAAGTTTTCAAGCACATTAAATTTATGCATTAAAGCATTTTTCAAAATGTAATGGTCGCATCACTTTCAAACGAAAGAAAACCCCTAACAAATACAACCAACTGAACTGTGCACACATTACTTCTCAGCGAAAGAGGGTGAGCAAATAAACACATGGTGTATTTCACTTGCATTACTGACAGCACAGTTGGAGGGTGCTCAGACATCATTATGAGGATCTCAAGAGAACAAACTGACAGAACAGAAAAGTTATCCACTAAGGAGCATTAGAGAGATTCCTACTGACCACAGGAGACTTCAGATCAGGCAAACACAATCTGTGTCTAACACAGAGACTTAAAGGCAATGCTGACAAACACGTAATCTGAATCTGGAGAAGAAAGTAGAGTACCTAGGTCAGTATTTTATGAATCTTCCTGACTATATCTGTACAAAAGATTAAACTTGTATGCCTTTAAAATAGCATCACTATATACATTTATAGTTTCTAATTGCTTGGTTATTTTGAGTGCTCTTCTTAAGTAATGTTTTTATTACTGGCATATGTCCTCTAGCTTTCAACAGAGGAGTATAAAGCAAGAAACGGATTGCAATATAAAGTTATTCATAATGTTAAAAATTAGTAGGATTTATAGAACGTAACTTTGAATCTTGACAGTCATCTGATCTGTCTTCAAAGCCAAGCCAAGACCATCTATGGCTACAGCATTCCCAACGCAAAGCTATTTAACTGTTCTATAAAAAAAGTGAAGCAATGAGGATCTCTAACTCCCTCCAGACACTCTCTTCTGCTGTCTGATTGTTCTTATTGTTCAGCAAGCTGCCTAACCTAAATTTCCTTTTGCTGTAATTTAAATCCATTACTTTACTCATCTCCCAACAGATCTGGAGAAAAGTCTATTGCCTCATTCTTTCCCTTGCCTTTCTGCAGATAAAATACTGAGAACATCTCCCTTCACCTTCTCCTTGCTAAGTAACCCCAGTTTTTCCCTGTCTGTCACACTTTCTAGATGTCTGATTACCCTCTGTTCTGTTGCAGGACATGCCCCAGGGTTTTTCTTAGTACATTTAACAAGCACTTTGAATTGGACATTTTCTGCAGAGGCCCTGTTGAGGACAAGTGGGAGGATGACTTGTGTGTCTACTACCCAGGTTTCTGCAGTACTGCCCACCACCACGTAGCCATAAGGATGAGCTCATGGATGGCACTGAGTCACGATCAGTTTATTCACCATCATACCCAGACTCCCTTCTGAGAAACTGTTACCCACTCAGTTATTTCCCTTCTTTTTCTTCTCCAGGTTGTCATAAATATGATGCTCCATGCTTGCTGGTACTGAATTGTGCTCTATTGCCTGAATTCTGCTGTAGTAGGTCAAAATATTTTTATCTCCCAAAGTGCTTACAGACTGGCATTGTCTCCCAATTAAAGAAAGGTACGAGCCACAAGTGACTTGAAATATCAAGTCTTTCAACGATACTGGAAAACCCTAATCAGTGTATCTCCTGCTCTGGCTGTGAATCCTTAACAACTATTTTTTCATTACAACTATCCATCTGGCTGTCTACTCAACTCCACTAGGTTTTCCTAGCTCATTTATGAGTTTGCTAAGATGCAAAGAGATGATATCTACTGCTTTTTCCTTATCCACAAGGTGTCTTACCCTGTCAGAGAAGGAAAATTAAATGAATTAATTATGGTTTGTCCTTGAGAAGTCCATGGTGATTGTTGGTTATAATCATACAAATTTAGAGTGCCAAAGGGGAGACTGCTTGATTGTCTGTTCTTGGGTTTATTCTGTTCTTAATTCTCACAGTCTAGCTAGA
This sequence comes from Eurystomus gularis, assembly GCA_013400335.1. NCBI lineage: Eukaryota > Metazoa > Chordata > Aves > Coraciiformes > Coraciidae > Eurystomus > Eurystomus gularis. The sequence continues at coordinate 105,480 of VZZY01010253.1, read as the reverse complement.
AATTCTTCACATGGTCTTCCTGCTTTGAAAACACATAAACTGTGCTCGCTCTCTCCCTGTCTTGTGAATTCAATCTATTCTCAACAGTTTTTTAAAGATCATTGCTAACAGATCTGGTATCAGCTAAACTTGATGGAATTTGCTTATCAAAAAGCGTTTATCTTACCCAGGAATTTCTCTAGCCTGTTATGTCTTGTAATAGCCTATGTCCCTACACTATTTGTTGCTGTTAGTAACCTGTGGTTAGATTAGGATGACATTGAAGTGGGAACCAAAGCAATAAATATCCATCTTTCCCAGCATTCTCTATTACCAGCTTTCTTATCTCCATTTTTGAGTTCATGAGTTATCTTCCTAGTTCTGTAGAATAATCTCTTAGCCAGGCTGTATCATTTAATGCTGAGCAATCTTCTTTTCTGCAATTAGCCCTCTTCACTTCAAAGCGATAGGAGCATTTTGTTCAGATTTGTTTTAAAATATAGCTCTTGGCTACTTCTGTGTTCCTCTCATAGTTGATACTTGACAATCCACTTCTACTTAATTCGCTTGATAGTATGTTCTTGAGTTTAATTCACTTATTACATTTCATAGCCAAGGCCTTAGTGGATGTGAATGTGTCTCTGTGCTCCTGTGCCATATGACACAGGAACGCGTGCATCAGACATAGGGCTCACATTGTCACTCCCATCCCCTCAAGGCCTCCCGATTTAGCAGCTCATGTGAACCAGCTCATCACTCACAGCCTCTAAAAATTCAGCCTCTTCCAGCAAATGAGCTCCTCTCTGATCATCTAGTAATTTCAGAGAGCCTGTCCCCAATTCCAGTTCTGCCATGTTAATAATCTTTGACTACAGCACTTATTTGTAATAATCTCAAAATGAATGGTTTTCATTGATTTTAATTTTTGCAACAAAACAAACGGAGGTGGATATGCTAACATGTTTTATAATCTGAAAGAGCAGCAGCAACTTTTCTGATGATGTGGGGGTCAATGAAAAGGGGTAATCCACATTTTGTTTCATTTTCCTGCTGCCACTTGGAGAATAAACAGCTCCAGGTCCTGTTTACACAAACCCAGAGAAACTAACTGTGGTGTTAGTTAAATACTACAGTTGTACAGTTAGAAAGCAGCCCCTGCCATAGTTGATGGACTGTGGTGGGTATATGCTGCCCAGAGGTTTTTCATTAATTACTTTCACAGTCTGACCCTTTTCCCTTTTTCCTCTCTGTAGATTATCAATTCAGTGGTATTGCTGATTCTGCTGAGTGCCCTGACCGATCCTGACCAGTACCACCTAACCAGTGCTGAATTAGGGGGTGAACTTGAATTTATGGACGATGCCAGTAAGTACAAACTGCCTAAATACTAGCACTCATTGCTCTGTTATTTATGTAACCGTCCTATCATTTCAGTAATTACTGCTGTTTAATTATTGCTTCATCTTGGTATCTTACAGATGCATTTTTATTGTGAAAGGTGTATTCATGGCACAGTTAGTAGTAGTCTTATCTGCTATCTGTTAGTAATCCTTCTGCTCTGCTGTGTCCTGGCTTGGCAGGGGCAGAGCCAACCCCTGACATGGAGATGTTATCCCTGAGCATAATGCTGAAAGACTCCGGGGGATTTTGCAAGACACGGGGAAATACTAAGTCTCTGCACCTCCTAGCACCATGTCCTGTAGTATCTGCACATGCATAAGAACCCATACTCCTATTTATGTAACTGGCTGAATGTGTTCATTCATGTACATATTCACATACCCACGACGTGCACATGGCATGACATACACATGGCATGACATACACAGACCTGTTGTAATAGAGGCAAGTATAAATATTAACTCTATAGTCATACGTGTATTAATGATAATATAGGGCTGCTTCCTTTTCTCACCAAAGAACATCACAGAAAATCTCCAATACAGGTTCAGGGAAGGGTGAGCCAGGCCATCTATGTCTCCTGCAAAAACCTCCTGTTCTCTGCAAATATTTCTTTCTTCTATGACTGTTTCAAATTATTTGGTGATGTTTGGTTTGTTGATTTGCTTTAACCACTTAGTTCATGTCTAGAAAAGTTTTTCCTCAATGTGATTTTGATAACAATGTCTGTTTATTTTCATTTCTGTTAACAAGATGGTTATGTTCATTTCTCACAGAAATCTGAAACAACGTCTCCTGCTAGTTACACTGATGTCTTGCTGCTCAGAATCACACTCATCCACAGCCAAAGGCTCTAAGTCCTTTCCTCACTCCTACTGAAGTCAATAAAAGTATCAGCAGGAAAACAAATAGCCCCACACATGAGAAAAATAATTGCACCCACAGTGTGTCAAAGCTTCTGGGTATCAGTTAAGGGATGCTTCTTTTCAAAAGGTCTTTTGTATAGATATGTCTTGGGGGTCCACACTTAATTAATAATGAGGGGTAATTGCTATTTTATTGTGTCTTCATTGAAAAACCACCTACAACTTCCGACTAAAAATCTTTTTATATAACTGGATTTAAGAAAGTAAGGACCACAGTGGATACAGATGGACTCCTAGCTGATTCTGACATATTAAAACTGACTGCCTTGTCCTAATTCTCAGAGATTAACCTTGGTAATGACTGTCTGTCAGTGTGGTTTTATATAGCCGACATTAGAGGCCTGTCAGTGCCCAAGGCTTTGAAATAGTAATTCTGTTTTGTAATGCAATAGCTGTCAGATCAAGAACGTTGGGGATTTCCATCTACACTTGAAAATTGTAATTTCTATATTTTTTTATCAAGGCTTTTGAAACAAACCCTGAAAGGCTGTAAAAAGGTGGCTTGTGGAACCTCATTTCTACTCGGTAAAGGGAATATTTCACAGGCAGTTAAATTACAAATGAACATTTGAATTAATGCCTCCTTTTATTCTTTGACTCCCTCCGGTCTAATGCCTTACTGAGTAAAGGCAGCTGAATTAGGATATTGGCTTTTATAGTTACTAGAAATAGCTGGCAGGAGGGGTTGTTTTTTTTTAAGTATGGCTATATTTGCTCGAATCTGAGAAACGGTTTTCTTATGAGATAAAACATCAGACAAACTTTCATATGCTCTTCTCTTGTCCTACTTTTATTTGAGTTCTTTTAAGAAATGTTTCCCAGGTTAGCTGCATGTGCTGGAATTCTTAGATGTGAAACCATGTGTATGAAATACAGGAAGATACATCAATTTCTATGTTAATGAAGGTCCCAAAGTTGTTATCTAGATGTACTTGTGTTGACAAATAATAATGATGGAAATACTATTAGCCATTATTCTAATTACTACTTTTGACATTCCTATCAATAGCAAACAAACAAAAAAATGTAGACATAGAATCTGCATATAAAATTATCCTTTCCCTCCCTACTCAAATAGGCTCCTTCATAAAAGATCTGAAAATATCTAGAATAGCTGGAAATAAACTTATCAGCTGAGTCACAGCAGTGGAATTAAGGCTAACTTGAAGTTAATTACAGATTTCCATTGACTTCCAAAAAAACAGGATTCCCCTAATATTCGTATTCATATTTATTTCTGTCTGCGCTTGGGCCTGGTTTATGAAGAATTTTCAATTTTCTCTTCCAACAGTGGCAAAAACTCCTGCCATGTGCAGACCCAGATCCAGTCTAGTGCAAACTGCTTGAAAATGCCAGTGCAGCACCAGTTCCTCTGTGAATGACTGCTCAGCCTTAATTTCAGGATTTAGTGTGGTTCCCAGCGTGTTATCAGAGGCTCCAAAATGTCTGTTTGGTTAAGCAGAGAAAGGATTTACCTGAGCACTTAGAAAAAGCTGTAGGCTATAGCTTTTCCCTTCCAGTTCCAGAAAAGGGACCAAGGGGGGAAAAGTCTGCCAAGACTTGCCATGCAGCAGATGGAGGTACTGGAAGACACCAGCATGTGTGGTTTGGCTGGCTGTTTGAGACGTACATCTGGGAGCCAGGGAAAACGCTGGGCTTCCTCCTGTGCTGGATATTCAGCTAAGCCCGTTTAGTCTCATCTTTCTTTTTATTATTTCCTTAGGGCCTAGGGGAGTTTACTAACTAGAAGCTGGACCAGGAAAAATTAGAAATGTGTGAGCTGCCCAGTGTAATACTGCTGCTGTTAAAAGACTAATAAGCTCTGAGCAGGAGATGGAAAAGCCCTATAAATAATTTTGACTTCCCAGAGGGTTTCACCTGAGCCTCCTGCTCAGCTTCTCCAGATACACAGACCATGACCCTGACATGTCAACAGCCCAAACAAGCAGTGAGTGTTGTTTGGTTTTGTTTACAGCCTTCGCAGTGTCACAGATGTGTGTGATACTTCATAAGCCTTCATAAGTCATATGTCATAAGCCATATGACAACAACACTGAAATTATATGTGTGCTCTAGAGATACTGAGGGGAACTTTGACACCAATGTCAGTAACTTGGGCCAAAAATCTGCCTGTGTCCCTGCCCTGGGATGGGCAGGCGAGAGAAGCAGAGGCCTTAGGGCAGGGCAGAATAATGTGATGGTCTCTCTGCCAAATGTGACATGCATCCAGGGCTTAAAAAGATTCATTCAAATAGAAAAAAAATTAGTAAAGAAACCTAAAGACAGCAGGCTTTACCCTCCATCTGCTGGGGGGTAAATGGAAGCAATACCTTTCCTGCCAGAATCCACCAACGCCACCCATGTAGCATGAGCCCCATGTCATAGGAAGGGGGGAAAAAACCCAGATCCTTGCCCCAGCATAGCATATTGGGACTGCATCTTCCCCTCTAGCCTTGTCCTCTGGAGTAAATGAGCTGGGCTCAAAGGTAAGAAAATTCTTTCCTTCTCATTGGCCTCCTTCTTCTGCCAGAGAGAAAATGCCACTGCCACATGGGTTGTGACCCAGGAGGCTGCACGGAGGCTGCCAACAGCAGCACCGAGCTTGCACAAGCAGCTCTGAGGAGAAAGCGAGGCAGTAATCCAAAGCTGGCAGCAAGGGGGCAAGGCTGATGGATAAATAAGTCTAGGAGGTTGAGCAGAACTGCCTGAGGGTTGCAGGCTGCTCATCAGCACCTTTCTGGCCCCTGCTGTCAGAGCTGTGAGACAGCAAGTAACTCCAGGGCCGGAGTAGGTTAAGAGCAGGAGGATTTGAGGCCTCCACCACTTCACACAGGTACTGGCTCACAGGGACTGACCTCACTGGTTGCTCCTCGATGTCCGTGCAGCACCTGCCACCAGCCTTCTCTGAAAAAGGAGAAAGGAAGGCAAGGAAATGCTTGTGAGGTGGGCTTGAGGGAGCTCCAGCTGAAGAGTTGGCCGTGCGTGCAAGCACCCCACGGCAGAAGCTCTTCCCAGCAGCATCTTCTCCCCAATGCAGCAGGAAGGTAGGATCTCACTGCAAGGTATAAGAGGAAAAAACCCCATCTGGTTTCTTTAAACCCAAGTAGAAAACTCAAAAAGCCATCTAGAACAATAGGTTGTATAACCACTGCAGGGGTCCAAGTACAGTCCTTCTAGCCATGAGTGCCATGGGAAGTACAGCATTGCTGGAAAAAAATTCATACACCCCTGTTAGTTTCTCATTTAATGTGCTACATATCTAGTTTCATTCTGATTAATTGAAGCTGACACAGCTCAAAAAACCCAATGAAGCTTTAAATGAGAAAGAACCAACATGAGCCAACTAGGACTTGGCACAGTGGAGCACAACTAGAGAGACACTGGGAGTATGAGTGTGTCAGACCAGAGCTTCAATGTCAAGTTTATCACAGTTTGCTAGACTCTGGCTCTGAACCAGTATTGCCGTGGTTGGGAGCAAAGCAAGGTCTGTGACTGCTGCATCTGCTGCAAATGGCAATGACAGCAGCTTCCCCTTGGATACAGTGAGAAGATGACTGGGATTGAGAATGGACGGAATAAATACACAAGAAGTGCCTTCAAACTAATTGCTGAAATAAAAATATTGATCCAAAGAGCCTCTTTTATGAGAGGTTTCAATTGAGTTTAGTGGCTACAGGCAGCCACTTCCATTTCTCCTTTTCTTTCATTACCTTGATTACATCTGGTCTAATCAAAATCATTTTGATTTCACAGGATGTACGTGGGTAGCCAGAGTAAATGACCACACAGTTAAGAGTGTCTGAAGAGGCTGCCATACCTTTTATTAGTACAGGTTTGTTTTGTGGGTGCTTCTTCCTCTTGAGGGCAGAATTCAGATCATCTCTAAGGGACACAGCACAGTCACACAGCTTCTAAAAAGCTGGAGACTGGTCATGGCAATGCAGCTCAGATGCCTGCACTGGGTGTTCAAGTTCTCTACACAGTTAGAGAGGAGAAGGAGGTGCCTCTGAAGGGCAATTTGGAATGTGCTGAGATTCATCTCCTCATGAATTATGAGGAGGGATCCCAGCTGCCTCCCAATGGCGTTTCCAAGCTGCATAAAGCCACTGGGTAGGAAGCGGTGAGCGCAGGGGTGTAGCTAACCTCAGCACTGAGTGCTGGTCCTTCTCCTCGGTGAGACCTGCTTATTTTGACAAGACAAAGATTCAAGCATTTGCACTGTGAGGAAGGGCATCTGGACCTCAGGCTCTCAGGAGACCACAGTGATTTAAATGTGCTTCTCCAAGTGCCCAGGAAAGGGACCCCATCCCTTTAATTAGGGAGTAGCCTGCAACAGGGCTTATTCTGTTGCCTTTGAATCCCTATGTGATTACAAGGACAAAACTTGGTGGTGAGAGAGAGCAAGGGTTCTGAAACTCAAGACACAGGCAGTGTCCTGGAAAAGGGGAGATTTGTGTTCTTAAGTCCTTAATACTGCTGTTGTTAAGCGTGGTGCCCAATGTACGTAAGCACCCTCTGGAGATGCCCTCACTAGCCAGAAACAGTCTCCTCTTGCTCATTTTTCTGCCAGTTTCAGAAGTCTCAGGTTGCTCTCTGCATCAAGGGCCAGCAGAAATCTGGATTAGTTCCAGCAGGAGCTCTGTGCTAGTGCAAATTTTGTGTTCCCTCAGGAGGAGGAGGATCAAGGACTGGGTCCTTTCTCTTCTACATGTATGATCATACTGGTAGGCTGGCGAAAGTGACAGACAAGACTTAGCATCTGTCTTCCTCTTCAGCCACGACCCAGGTGAATCTGCATTGCTGCCTGGTGGTGGTTGGTGAGACATGTGCACAGCTACCAGATCAGGACCTTTCAGAGACTTTGATGAAGGCTCCAGGGCACCTACCCAGAACCTCATTTTAATGCAGTGAGGGAGGTGGAGGGACTGTCCCATGCTGTGGACTGCTCCTTATCATGTGCTGGAGTTAGATGTTGTGGCAACTCTGTGATCAAATGGAAGCATCTTCATACTTCGTGTGCCTCCAAAGGTGGTGATAGGCAGAGAACAGCCTGAACACCATCATGTATTTGTGTGTCTCTAGGCCACCAAAGGTCTCATTAAAGCAGTAGTTTAAATGTACCTGGTGACGACAACGTGAACAGCAGGTACCTCACAGATACCAACAGATGCGGGATCTCTAAAGTCATGTCCTATGTACCTTATGTCCTCTCTCCTCTTTGTCCACTGGCTTAGACTCAGAAAAGTAGTTGCAATGTTCAGTTGCACTCTCAAACTCACTATAAGGTTCAGAAACACACTTCAGGTGTCCTGATTACAGCCTGAAATAATATCAAGGGAGGTGTAGACAAAAAGACCAAACACACATAATTTTTTCCCCCAGAATCTTCCTCCAGCTGTTCGTGGCTTAGGAACTTCTAATGAAAAGTTAACTGAAAGGTGAGAAGCAATAGAAGAAAAAGATTGGAGTCCTGTAATTACTCCAGTCAAACCCTTAAAGAATATTTCCTTCCTTTACTACTTCACCTTTCCTGACAGTTATATATCTTAATTAATAAACTGTTTATCTCTGTAGTATTCTTGGTTGAAATTAAAATTTCCAAGATTCTATTTCTGCTCTAAGATGCCTCTTCTTGCCTGTTTGGGGTTTAGAAATTAATTTCTCCTTTTCAAGAGTTTTTAGAGATATGTGAGCAATGGTATACAGTAGCTATTAGGATAAAAACAATCTGTAGTGCAGAAAAGCAGATACTTTCTGACTACAGATGTCATCATCACCAGCAAAATGGTCTTGTCAAGACTGCTCCTGATTTTTTTAAGTTCTCAGAAAAATATTAAACCATTTACGGCAGCTCCACAGCCTCATAGAGGCTGCAGGGGCTTGCACAGTGGAATCGCTGTCTGTGCTTCTCATATTAGGAGGTTTCTTGCAAGAACCAGAGATTTCCTCCAGTAATGGCTGAAAGATGCACCTGATGCCATCTCCACTCACTTCACAATCATTTTGATGTGTTTCTCTTCCAGATATGTGCATTGCCACAGCAATTTCTCTTCTTATGATCCTGATCTGTGCAATGGCTACATATGGCGCATATAAGGTAAGCCATTATATTCAGTGAAGGCATGAATCAAATTAACTATACAACTCTGTAGGAACAAAATTAAGAATTTTTTTTTCTAACAATATTTTGCTTAGTCATTTAGCTGAAAAATGAGAGGAAAAAAGAGGTCGAAGTGGCAGCAGAACTGATTGCTTAGGTCAGTGGTATCCCAGGGCCCCGTGCTGCAGGCAGGAAGACTGCCCAGTTGTGTTGACTGTCTCCAGCTTCAAACATAAGTAAGCTCTGGGCAAACATGAGTTCAGAGAACTCTATCTTGTAGCTACAAAAGTTAAGGGAATTTTTTGCCATTCACCTCCCAAGCCTGTGGTTTGACCCAATATCAATCCTATTATTTAGGGGGAAAAGGTATTATGTGGTTTCCAAATGTCCTAGTATAAGGAGTTGTGGGACTTACACCATACATATTAATGCGGTTCAGCAGCCAGACTGGCTTGGCCAAACCTTTTGGCTGAGTGTCGTATTTATTTCAGCTGATTTAACACTGCATTGTGCCAAATATTCCTTACATTTTGGTGCAGAAAGACATATATCCTTCTATTTTAACTTGTGGTTGACAAGTTTTTATTTTATTTCCTTTTTAGCAACATGCAGCTTGGATCATACCTTTCTTCTGTTACCAGATATTTGACTTTGCTCTCAACACGTTGGTTGCCATCAGTGTGCTTGTCTATCCCAGCACAATTCAGGACTACCTCCGCCAGCTGGTAAATCACTTGATGTTCACAAGTCTTTGGGGGAAAAAAAAGCTGTGTAAGGTGCACTACTTGTCCTGTATTTCTAGCCAAAATTTTCCTGTTGACTTCTATGCAGTCCTTGAAAGGTCCTATCAGTCCTTGCTAGTCTGTAGTCAACATCCTTGCAAGGTTACATTACTAGCTAATTACAATATTTGTGCAGAGCTCTGGAGTTTTGCGATGTTGCAGAAGCTCTCAGTACCACTTCATTTAGAATGAGAGTCATATTGCAAGACATAGATAATAAGTAATTGCTTTTGGATTCAGAGTTATTGTGTTCATATCCAGTGGCTTATTTTTGGTACTATTTCAAGGATTCTTTTAATTTATTTGGTGGATTTAGCACATCTTTAATTAGGCAGGATTTGATTCAATATAGGTTTGTTTTTGCTAGAAAATTTTCTTGGATTCTGTCTTGGGGACAACTAAAAGCTCCCTTCTTGCCATGTTCTGCTTTGGCCAAATATCCATAGCCAGTATTGCATAAGCTTACATGACATGATTGCAACGACCTAAAGTAAAGACAAGAGTCCACCAGCCTCTATCTCATCACAGGATCATGTGCTATGTCTGGCAGGGTTCAGGTGGAGTTGCAGAGCTCTGGAGCTGCAGTGCTGCAGCTGTCTCTGAAAATCTGCCTTGAGAATCTGAATACAGATTATCTTGGCTGAGAACTTTGTTATGTGGATGGAAAACTAGCTAGGGCAGTATAAATATCAGGTAATGAGAAGCAGCAGGCAGATAAGCAGCCACACAAATCTGCAGGAAGCGGCAATGTGTCAAGCCAGCGGGAGCTGGAATGCATCAGGGGCCTGTTATCCTCTGCCTTATTTAACACTCACCTGCATTGACAGCTGATGGTACACTGGAAGAGAAGCAGAGGAATAATTCAAAATGTTCTCAGAGATGCGAGTGGAAAGGAGCAAATTACAGCCATAGCTTGGCAAGTGCTTGAAGCTGGCACTGCCACTGACTGGAGCCCTCCTGCCCATTGTTCGCCTGCAGTCCCTTGCTTCTGCATCAGTACCAGCCCTACTCTTGTGGCAGCACAAGCACCTGTGTGGTGGCAGGAACTCCACTTCCCAGACCATGAGGTGTAACCAGGTTTTATTCAGTCTTGGTAACTGTGAGAACATGATGGGGACAGGAGCAGACTGGGAGCTGTGCACCAAAAAGTCCCTGCTCTTCAGCTGAAAACCTGGTGCCACATCTGGAGCCAGCTCACTAGAAGGGTAAAAAGCAGCTGAGTCTCTCAAAATGTCTGCTAAAACATCACTGTCATTCCTGCAGATAAAAAAAATAATAGGCCCTTCCATAGCAGAAATACAAGGAGCAAACCTTGGAAGATATTGGGAGCCATGCAGCAGAGCACTTTGTGAGCCATGTTGCTGCTCTGGAGAATTAAAATCTCTGGTTGCATGCATCTTTGTCTTGCTGCTGTAAATCATTTGCTGGACTGGTAATGAAATGCCTCAACGCTTCAGGAGTGCTAAACGGTCAGTGCTCAAAAGGACAAGGGGGATTTCCAGGATAATTATAGACTGATTAGCCTGACATTGCCACCAAACAGAATTATAACAGACGGGCTGAGACGAAAGTCAATTGATAAAGGATTAGACCAGAGGAATATGATTAATTACTGCCAGCACAGTTTTACAGAAAATCAGTCATTCAGGCAAACTCATTTTCTTTCACTGACAAGACTACTGGTTTTGTCAATAAAAACGGGTAGGGGCATAATAGACTTTCATGAGACGTTTGACTTCGCTGCATGATGCTCAGAGCAACAATAAAGCACTAGATCAATAAAGGGTGTAACTAATGGATTCAGAGAGGTTAGCTGGCAGACTGCAAAGGGTCATGGTCAAGCCAACCATTTCCCAATGAGTTTCTATTTTGGGTAGAGGAAGGTCTCCAGGAACCAGCAGTCGATTTCACTCGCTTCCTGACTTCCATTAATAACCTTGGTACCCAGGACACCATTCACAAAGACTAATGTCAGCTTTGGGAGAACTTGCCCAGGCTCACTGTCTTGGGGAGTCGAGTCCTCTAGCAAGAGGTTGCAAGGAGGACCCTAATCTAGCTGTTCTGTGTCATCTTCTGAAAGACCCTATCCCTGCATTGCTCAAAATGAGCACATCTCTGGATTTCCCAGAGGCAGTACTTGTGACATTTCCCAGCAAAATCAGTTCTCATAAAACCCATGGCTGACACAGAGATTAATGAGGAAGTAAGTAACACTGAGGATGGAGCCATTAATCAGAGTGAGCTAGACTGACTGAGATCCTGAGTTCACTCATCAATGTGTGCTACATTTCCAAATGCAAAGAAATGCAGAAGTATGATGAATACAGATGAGCATACCGTATGGCAACTGTACCTGGGAGGCAGTGACACGCAAGCAGTCTAAGGTACTAAGTGCCAAAACAAGAGTCCCTATGGATTTTTTTTGCTGTTTGCAAAAGCTGCTCATGGGATTTGTGGACAGAAGAAAACAGCAATGAATAGTAATGGAGAGGAGATTTCCCTTCTCAGTTGGTAATATAGGCATAATCTGTTTATGGTCTCTAGTTGTAAAGGACAATGCTTAAAAGTCAGAGAATGTACAGAAAAGTTCCTCCAAAAAAAGGAGGAACTTATAAAAGCTGCATATATTGTAGTATGATGAGAGACACTTTGCTTTTCCTGCTTTGTTTACTGAGAAAGGAGACCAAGAGGTGATGCTGTTAGAGTTTTCATAAGCAGAATAACAAGGTATTAAAAGGCTGTTTAAATTAGAGGAAAGGCATAATGATAATGAGTAGATAAAAGCTCGTCCAAGTTAAGTTCATTCAGAAACAAGAAATCATTTCTATTTTATCATTCACAGTGGAGAATAGTGATTGGCAAAATCTACCAAGAGCTGTGATGAGTTTTAGACAGTTAATGTCACCTGCTCAACAAAGTTTTTAAGCTCTTTTGAAGCTGTTCTGCATCTGCTTTGAAGCTGTTTATGCCTCCTGTGTCTTAGCTGTGGTCTCAAGCACAAGTAGCTCAGCAGGAACCCCTTGTACCTTTACCTGGAAGGGCCACATCAGTTGGCAAAAGGTTGCTGCATTTGGTTCAGAGCAAATACACTCTGTCTGAGGGGGCAAAAGTAAAAGGGGGAGGTGAAGATCACGTCCACCGGTATTAGATACTCAGACACACAATAAAATGAAGCTAAAACCAAGCTTTTCAAATGTTTAGCAATAATGTAATCAATGCAGTGCTAGCACTCATATATTGTTAAACAGTCTTGTACCCATGGACTTGCTTCCCTGCCTTTCAATAACACCCATGGTAGATAGGTTTGTCATCTCAAACACCGCGTTTAGAGCAAAACTGCAGTTAATACCCTTGTCCCCATAGATGAGACCTGAGTCATGCTGGTTGGGTGTGATTCCTCCTGATCATTTATAAATAAGCCACACAATCATCTTGCCCTCACCCCCTTTGTAGAGATCTGCCAAGGTAGGCACAAAGCACAGGTTGTGTTTCTTCTGGCATTCTTACAGTTATGTTCCTCTAAAGCTGCTTTGAATTTGGAGAATAATGTTTTAGGGAGCACAGCTCCATAAGGGAAATGAAAAATCCCAATCATTCTTCAAATCCATTCTTGAATGTCTAGAAGCAGGTATGCATTAGGTAATGGAATGTATTTGACAGTCTTAGAAGAACAATCTTTTCTTGCTCTAAGGTGAAAATCCCATGTTTTTAACCATTTCTACTTCCCTAGGCTAGTATCTGTAATTATGTTATCTATTCACTCAGTGCCTATCTGCCAGCTATCAGTCTATTAGTGATGAGTTGCACGCTACTGTGAAACCCTCCATGTACTTTTAGCAAGATGATAAATGAGTAGCTATCAATAGGCTAGGCAGAGCCCTAGCTGAAAATGTTGCAATTGTAAAATACAGAACATTGTGTATGTAAGGTATTTAGTACTGTCAGCCTATACTGCTTGTTTCTTTCAGAGGCACAAGTGTCTTTGGAAACTTTTTGTTGCCTTTTAATATCCAGTTGCACACAGGTGTGCCACTTAATTCCTGTAAACTGCAAGAGCATCTCAGCATGAAGCGTCATATAATATAAGTAGATGTTACAAATCTATCATTTGAAATGTTGTATGGCCATCACACAGGATAAAACTTCTTAAGGGTTATGTTGGGCATCTTGATCATTATCACTGTTACTAGAAAAGCAAAAACTTTCCTGCATGTGTAAAATAAAAATCATTTTGGCTCTTGGAGCAGTAGTGGTCTAAAGCAGTTTGACGTAAAGCACATCTCTTCGCTTTAGCTCCACTAAATCTTTGAGATATGGGCTTGCTAAAGACTTCAAATTAAACACTTCATCTTCTGTCATCTGATAACAGCACACAAAATGAATTGAAGCAGAGGTGCAAAACAGGCTAGCCTGCAACAGACTTATGCAAAGTCAGTTTTTATTGAAGTATAGGACTTCTACAGTTCATCTAAGGAAATTTTCAAACTGTATTAAATAGCTTTACTATGGGACTACTGCAATGCTGCTGTCTAACAAGTCAGATGGTATCAGTCATGCCTTTAAATCTGAGGGGACATGTCTAGAGAATGTAAAAGAGATTAAACCTAAATAATTTTTTCCTATAAACTAAAGCTTAACAAGTGAATTTCTGAACCTTTCTGAATTTTTAATGCTGTTTTATAATTCCAAAGAAGTACTACTAACTTCATAGCAGAGCTCTAAAAATTCTGCAGACTTGTTACTGTTTTCTTTCCATTTTTGTAAGATTCTGATACTCGGAGAATTGTAACTGTGGAATGAGAATCCACACAGCCTTTTAAAGTGGATTTTTTGAGGTCCAAGAGGAAGGAAAACTTGAACATTTACGGAAGCAGGTTGAGGGAATGAGAAAGGGCTTCAGCCTTGGACTTTTTATTTTTCGTGCACATTTGTACAATATCAGTGCAGTAAAAACATGCTTTGCATGCAAGCTTTGGATTCAAGAGTCTAATAGAGCTTCACTATATATAAGCAGTATTTTTTTAAAATTTGACATTTTATCAGGTGTATTATTATGCATGTAGCCTTCTCCATGTCCCTGACAAGGTTATAAATGACACTTTAATTATTACTTTAGCATGCCGGTGCTACACCACTACAATTACCTCTTGTTTGTGTACAAAATTTCATCGTGTTCTGCTGCAAAATCACTCCTGTATTTCCAGTGACAAACTTGATTTTTCCCACCCAGCTGTATTTCAGGTTCAGCTTCATCAAACCTTGCACAACATTTGACACAGCTTTTCCCAGAAGTTGCAGCTCTGAGCCTGTGCCCAGGGCTTTCTCAGCAGCAGGATTTCAGCTACTGGTCTCCAGGACAGCAAATTCACAGCACAGGAGCAGAATTTCTCTTCCCAACTCATATACCTACATCAGCATTTAAGTTTATCACTGCCAGTGGTAGAGGGCAATGGGACTTTGATTCACATGAGCCACCATTTGGGTGGGAGTGAATTGGATTTTGGGAACAGCTGCTGCCATGGGAGGATTCCAAGGGCCTCATGATGGCATCAGCTCCATTATGGTGCCAGCACAAGGTGAGCCTGCAGCTGCTTCTTTGCCAAAAGCTGCAGGTTTTATAAACTGGTTTTCCTGCTGCACTGAAGGAGTTTGTAGTTGTGAGTCAAGGTCAGACTGCTCGTAGGCCAGCCTGGGCAAGCCAGCGGTTGGCAGGTGCCACTAGCCCAGTTAGCAAACAAAGGGAGTTTCTTCCATGCTGACCCAATGGCCCTGGGCTATTCATTGCAGCCCTGAAAGCTTTCTCTCCCACACAGCAAGCCAGGAAGCTCCAGGAGGGGCCAGCTTCAGTTTTCACACTCAGCAGCAAGATCTCTCAGGCACCTGTGTGTGGAGGTGACCACTGCATGGGTGCAGCACCCACCACCTCGCTGGGGCTTGCTTACAATTCACATCTCTTCATGACAGAGACCCAGAAAGCTGAGCCTGAAGGGGACGCACCCCAGCATTGGCTTCTCACATGCTCCCCCAGCTTGCTGCTTTAGGGCTGAATTACTGTCCTTTCACCTGAAACACTGCTGAGGTAAGGGAGGGCCAGGTGACGCTCAGCAGCACATGCTGCTCCCAGACCTGGCCACGGTTCATGTCTCCAGCAGATGTTCCTGCTCTTCAAGGTAGCAGGAACTTTCTTGGTCCTTTTCCTGCCCTCCTCTTGCCCCCACGCAAATGCTCGTTGAGTTGTTCTCTGGAAACAGGACATTAGGTTATAGCCAAGACCCCACTGTGCAGTCATGCAGTCTTTGACCAGTGACTGGTTCCCAAAGACCAGAGTGCAGGAGGACCAAAGCCTCACTAGGAGTTTTTTATTATGTTCATGAACTAGTTTGACTAGGCCAGTCTAAAAAAAATTGGTTTTGGTCAGTTTTACTGTAACTGTCCTTAACTGACTGACTTTCAAACCATGCACATGGCCTGCCTCCTTCAAGCAGGAGGGCAGGCTGTGACATTAACACTTAGATTTTCTGCATATAAGGTTTGTGTTTATTTTTCAGTGCATCCCTTCTTGGCATATACTCTTGCTTTCTTGGATTCTGGGTGACCATATCCACTATATTTAGCAATAACCTTCTGTGGAAAAAAAAAAGAAGCAACTTGCTGAATTATAGCAAGCTAGTTTCCTACAAAAGCTGTACCTTGACAAAGGGTGACAGTAGGATAAAAACTTCAGCCATGAAATTCAGTCCAGGAACAGAAACACTGCTGTCAAGAGGTGGAAAATGTGCTTATGTAACATTTGTCTGCAGACAGTTACAGCTGCTGTTGATGTTAACCACTCTGAACAGTTCATGGACGTGTTAAATAAAGAGCTATTCTCACTAGCAGCTGTCCAAAAAAATGATAATTTCCTGATGCACTGGGCCCAGTGCTGGTATAAGGGGTATTAAGGGGTTACTCTGGATTTACACCATCATCGCCAAGAATACAGTTATAGCTCGGTCTAGTTAATTGTCCTGACAGGGATGCAGAGCTGGCCTGGTTAAGTAATTAGACCTGTAAGGGAAAAGGGGGCTGTGTGTGGAAGGAGCTAATGCATTCAGCTATAATGAGCTACTGTTGCAGCAGAGATATCTTTTGTGGAGAACAGCTCTGTCCGTGAACAATGGTTTATTCTAACTGAAACAGGAACTTATGCCTTGCAAGATTTCAGAACGACTTGGAACATTCATTTTAAAGGGTGTATTTTCTTTAAGCAATAACAACTAGAGTAAAACATTTTTAGAGGTTGTTTTTCAGCCAGTGATCATAAAGTGTTTCACAATTGGAAATCACTAGCACCCGCACCAAGTACAAAGATTAATTTTGTCCCCTCCATTTCGTGTATATGATAACAGAAGGACCCGGAGCACATTTCGATTTGAAATCACGACCTTGCTCTCCTGTAGGACCCATGCCTCCACAGGGCATGCACCAGCACTAACAAGTACTCCTGGAGAAATAGTCCAAATTTAGCCTAAGTAATATGGAACAGAATAGACCCAATGTCTTTTGATCAGATATTTAGGTGAAAGGATCATGCTGTCCAGCTTTTCCTGCTTTGACTTTCTGGAAAGAGCTGCTACTGGTCTTTGGCAACCAGTGCCAGTATAATGATTAGTTAATAAGTACAGGGCTTACCTGCCATTGCCCAGGATGGCAGGTTTCCTGCTGCAGAGCTCCCAGAGAGATATCCTTTGCTAGTTTGTGTCAGATAGATACAAACCTAATACGCACAGAGGAAAAGACTGCACATACCACATACAAAGCAAAAGGCAAATCCCTCAGCCCTCCAGGGAACGTTTGGCAGCTTAGTCTTCACAATGCCTTTCCAGCCAAACTTACTGAAGCTGGTTATCTGGGCAGAGAGCTCCCCATTTAGTAGCTCACAGTGAGTTTTGTAAGCTGTTAATTATACAGTGCACTAATTGAATGGCTCTTAAATGGCTCGTGAGATTAACTTACAGTGTTTTTCTTATTTTTGTTTATGCAGCCCACCAATTTTCCCTACAAGGAAGAGATTATGTCTGTGAACCCTACGTGTCTGGTTGTGATTATCCTCCTTTTCATAAGTATCATTTTGGCTTTTAAGGTAAGAACGTTACTGTGTACAAACTCTACTTCTGGTCATGGGTGGAATGTCCCTTCCTGGGAGGCCTGTCTTTAAAAGACATCTAGGGAACTACAGGCTAAGGAGCCTGACAAGTATACAAAGCAAAGCATTATGGAAAAAAAGTGGAAAATCTCATAAACAAACACATGAACATATAGGCCCAAATGGGGAAGTATGATGCTTGCAGGGGGAACTGGTGATGCAGACATCCTGTAAGGAGTGGGTCATCCAGTGGACAAGGAATGTTGGACAAGGGCCTATTGATACAGGCTTCTTGATTTTTAAAAAGGTGTTTGGCAGAGTCTCTTGTCAAAGGCTTTTAAAAACACCATAAGATGTGTAGGGACAAGAGAAAAGGTCATCTCACAGATTGTAGCTAGGATATAGAGAATAAGGATAAATTATCAGTCTTTACAACAGTGAGACCCGTGGTGTTCAGTACATTCATAAAAGATCTGGGAATAGGAAGGAAATCTAACAGCAACAATTTTTGCAATGCCATTCAAAATAGGGAAAACAATTAGCTAAGAAAGCTTTGCAGAAGGATCTCATGGCACTGAGTGACTGAGTGGTGAAATGGCAGATGAAGTCAGTGACAATAAATTCTAAGTGGTGGGCACAGAGGAGGACCAATCTTATTTCACAAGCACTGCAGTGGACTCTGAACTAAGCATGACCACCTGTAAAAAGGGATCTTCTAGTTCTAATAGATCTGTGAAAATATTAGCTTACTGCTCAGTTCTGGTCAAACAAGCAAATCAAATGCCACAAATATTAAGAAAGGAACAGAAAACCAAGAAATCTAAAGATTTCTTTGTCGGTTTTGATACCTACTGCCTCTGGAAGCATGCATTCACTTCTAGTGCCTTATTTCAAAAAGGATGTTGTAGAGCAGGTAAATAGATCCAAACAATCCCTCCTGGGAGAGACAACATAAAGGACTGTTACACCAGGAAGCAAAATGGCCCAAGGAGTGATGATTTCTTTGCTGTTATGCAGACCTCGCAGGTGAGAGGGCTGGAGGTGGCAGGTACCAGATGAAGGGGAGATGTTGCATCACCCAGCACAGCTGGAAAGGGCTCATGTGAAACCACTGCACTCAGGTTTGTGGTCCAGCAAGGTCAGCCCCCACCTGCTGTGTGGGACAGAATTTCAATAGGAGCTCAGAATAAGATGAGACAAATCAGCTAACACATGTTTTTTCCAAGAGTATGTGTGGCTTATATAATGCTCATTCTGGCAACATATTGTTGTTCAAATGAGTCACAAAAAATATGACTCACAGAGAAACACATGCTAAATTCCAGTTAGCATTTTCATTTTAATTTCTTGTGTTTCCAGAAGAGCTGTGATGCAGATTTATAGAATCTGCTGCATGAAAAGAAAGCTGGGCCCTATCAGATGCATCACACTATCACTGATAGACTTAACAGATGGTACCATGTATATATACTGAAACTGAAAAGGTACTGTGCATAAAAATATGCCTGAGCTCCCTCTCCTTCTGGAGTTTGACTAGAAATAGGGAGAGAAACCAAAACATTGTAACCTAGGAAAAGCTACAGTAAAAAAAGCTGCATTCAGCTGCTGGGAAATATGAAACAGAATCCCATAATTCCTCAGACACATTTGGCATCATGACACTTCTGTTTTGAGTGAATCTACAGGCAAAGGAAAACTGAGCAGAAATCAACATACAGCGGTATTAGATGGTGGTTTTGTGCTTTGCAGTCGTGGGATTGTAAAAAGGAAGGGAGACAAGAGAGGGTAGTAAGAAAGCAAGCCAGATAACCACACACAAGTACTTGTCTTTTTAGTCCTTAGGATTTACTTGGATTCGAAGCAGCTAATGGATATTTCAGGCGATTTCACACAGGATCTTTTTCAGCGTAGAACAAAATATGTTATTCCATTTACTGTGTTTGTCCAGAAACTGAACCAGAGCTACATGACATGAAACATAGGTGTTTCCTATCTGGCTGAGGAAGGACATCCAGCAGCACAGATGTATTTATATACATGTACACAGGACTTCAAGTGGCATATAGCCAAGACAGTGGCTTTCAAATCACACCCTCCTCTGCAACTGGTTTGGGGAACAGGGCCTCGGTTTCCTCTGGCCAGACCCAGCTGCTGAGACAGAAGGGTTGAGGCTTCAACCTCCCGCTCTCCACTGTGGGCGAAGCCCCCCAGCCCCAAATGAGCTAGGCTCAGGTGGGCACAAACACAGCCAGAATAAACTTTTCCCCCACACTACCCTGAGCACTCTGCAGCTGCAGAGTATGGTCTCTTCTTCACTTTGTTTTCAGCCTTTCTTTTTCTGGAAAGGAGGCAGGAAGAGGTAGTTGCTGGTGGGGCAGCTAAAAGGTATTCCAGTTCAGTGAGACAGACTGGTCTTCAGCAAACTGAGTATTAACCCTGGTCTCTATAATATGCCTTTAACCTGCATGTACAAGGTGTCAAGCCTGGAGATGAGACCATTCTGCATGTCCTGTTGTCCTCAGCAGCTGGGGAAGGATGATGCAGAACAAAGTTCTGTGCTCACCCGGAGAGATTTTTTGGCTCTGCCCAGGGGTATGCCTCCTGGCAGGAGGAACCCTGACCTGCAGCATATGGCCCCGGTGTCTGCTACCTTCCCACAGGGGTGATGGAGCAACAGTTGGGACTATGAGCACAGCCCCAAAAGCTGATCTCTGATCTCTGCTCCCAGGAATGGCCACCACAGAGCCACAAGGTTGCCACATGTTCCACAAAAGCCTGGGGCAGGTCCCAGCACTGGGCTTGCTGGTGATGGTGTACTTATAGAAGAAGCATCTCTAAAGCAGAGGTCATTTGATTTAAATTACATACCCCAGTATGCGTGACTGTGAGCCAATAGATGATGTCCTCGCCAGTATAACTTGCCATTTATGTGTTGCAGGCCAGTAGTTTGGTTTGACATCATTAATTATTTTCAGTCACAGCATTTCTTTGCAGTTATAAGGAGTGGTTCTTGTACAGCCTTTTTGTACTCACAAGATACACATTCCAGTGTGCTGAGAAGATGGATTTAATTGCAGATTTCATCAGCACAGCATCGCATTGTTTCTCCTTCTGCAGCATCAACATGTGAAATACGGGTGGCCAACTGCTCTGCCATTAGCATCCCTCTGAAATCTTTGTATGAAGTTCAATTTGCGTAGAAATCTTTATCTCATTTTCACCAGTTACTGAACACCAGCCCAGCTCTGTAAATAGAAAATTCAGAGCAGCTGGAGAATGAAAGGGGACTCAGCATAGATGGCTCTTAACCCGAGAGGGCTCTCTCGGGTCTGTGGCATTCAGCCTGCACTCGCTGTCAGCGAGGGAGCAGCCCAGAGGGCTGCTGTGACCCAGATTGGCACAGACTTTTCCTTGCTCTTACAAGAAACAGCAGGATACAGCAACCTCTAATTTCCACAAAGATGCTGGTCAGTCAGCTGGTCAGGCACGTGTCTGATGAGCAGAAGTCGTGCAGTACATGTTACGCTGCTTAACGAGTGCATGTGCAATAACAACAGTGAGGGGCAGAGTTATAAAATCTTGTGGGTTCCAGTTCCTTAGGGGCTCAAGTCATTTCCCACCATTCAAAAGGGAAGATGGAAAGCTGGGAGAAGTAGGCACAGTGCCTGTTTCCACATTCAGCCCGTCTTGCGCATCCGCCCTTTCCCATGGTGACTACTCGGGACTGCCCTCCCAGAAGGTGTCTGTCAGCAGCCTGCACTGTGGTATGCAGGAAGGGTGGATTAGCCTGAAGTGACTTAATGCTTTTTACATAGGGCCTATTCCAAATGTGAACACTGGTCTCCTGAGAGAAAAATCGATATATTTCTATACCGTGTCCAGCCACACATTTTAAATCAGTATTTGGATCCTCAGCCAAGCTTTTCAGGAAAAAAATCAGTAACTGAATCAGCAATCCCATTTAACGGTGCAGTGGCATCAGCAGAAAACAATTATTAGGAAAAAGTCTAAAGAAGTTATAGGTTGAGGAAAACAAGTTTCCATGACTCATGATTCACAAGCTAGCAGCACATGTCCAAAGCACTTGGACAAGGACATGCTCTGAGCTGCCCTGACTCTCAGCCCTATGTGGGTCAGTGTCTCGTGGCCAATTATTTGGTGTGTGCTGCCTGATGACCTCCTTAATTGTAGGGCTGGAACGGACCCCACCCACTAAGAAACCATGCATGCAGGAGCAGGGCTGATTAGAGCTGGAGGAGCTAGAGGGGTTCACTGTGGGGTTAAATGTATTTTATTCACCACTTGTAATGGAATGAGAGCATTCACAAATAAATCTCCCACTAGCTTCTCACAGATAAGACTGTATTAGCTGAAACAGGGCTTCCCTCAGTTTGGATTTTGACAGGAAGAGTATAGAAACTGGTTTGCAAATAGATAGGCTTAATTTAAAGGGTTTCTTATAAAGATGGGCTGTGTCCCCACAGGCATGTACTGTATTCAGTCTCTGTTCTTTATGAGCTCTTATGCCTTTCTCAGCGCATAGTATCTGAGGATTGAAGGCTACTGAGCTACTTACTACTATTCATAATTAACAATGGTGTTTTATTTAATTCTGGAAAAGATGCAGTTCTTCATGTATGTGCCTTTACTCCACTTGTTTCCGTAGCCTGGGGCAGGTTTGCATAGCCCACAGCTCAGGCTGTAGAGCCAGTCTAACCTTCCCCTGGGACTCAGCTTGCTCTAGAAGACTTTCCTCTCCACATTTGATGGTCGAAAGTATTGTCCAAGTCTGCAACACCTCCAAGTCATCTAGGGTCTGTAAGATTCCGTAAGGAAGAGGAAGCAAATTTACTGGATTTCATCCAGCTTGGCGCCAGTGGAAAAAAACTCTTCCTGATCTGCAAGTGATCCATCAGTGAGTCATGTGGCATCCTGAAAAACACAGCTTGTGTGTGACAGCTCTGGAGGGAGGAAGCACAGGGCAGCTCAAAGGGATAAGAGGCTTTTGGAAGGTCATCAGTGCAAGTGAGTCACAGAAATATGACTCACTTGGAGTGAGATACACATGCAAATCCAGTCAGTGCTGGCAGTTTGAATTGCACACGCTAGGTTCGTGAAAGAATAAAATAATTGCTATGCAGAACCTACTAAGTAAAAATATAAGTTGGGCACTATCAAAACACGTTGTTCTCCTGATCACTGTCACATGTGACTATGTGGGAAGCAGAAAGCTCCAGAGGGAACTGCTTAGTCCCACCAGCCTTGTCCCTAGCATGCTGAGGATCTGATTCCTGCTCCGCCACATGTGTTACTGTGTCCTGTCTTCCTTCCAGTCGCTTTGCTCATCTCTGCTGGCTGAACTAGAATCCCTCCTGCTGGTAAAGGAGATGATGGATGTGATCAATTTGCACAACCAGTTAAAAAAAAAAAGGGGGGACAATTAGTTGTTTGCCAGGTGGCAGCTCTACCTGGAGCCAAGTGACCTCCAAGAAAAAAACAGTGGAGTTAATGATCCTGCAGAAGAACTATTGCTGCAATAAAAGGTTTTTTTGCACAGAATGATAATTCCCCTTTCTTTGCAGGGTTACTTGATAAGCTGTGTGTGGAACTGTTACCGATATATTAACAGCAGAAACAACTCGGATGTGTTGGTGTACATTACCACCAATGACACTGCGGTAAGGATGTTAGATCACAAATATTTGTCCAGTATTATGCATTTATTAGCTTTATGTTATATTAATTTCTGACTCCTTGGCTAGCTCTCATAATTCCTTTGAGAGTCCTCATCTGTTGGATAGGTTTAGACTTGATATTCAACAGACTGATGTGCTATGGTTATAAATCACATCTATTACTAAAATACTGGTTTATTTTGTGCATAAAATCTGTTAAAGAGTCTATATAAGGCATAAACTACAGCTTACCTCTTGGGCCCAGAAATGACCCACAGTTCTGAGCTCTCCAGTGCTCAGAACAGTGAGGGGACTTTTAGCATGCAGGGATGCTATGGTCTACACCTGCTATGAAACGTGGATTTATCTATAGAAACTGTGATTTAGGGTGCTCAGCATCTGGTGTAGTGCTTTACACACTCACAGAGAGGAGCTAAAATGCACCAAAAGTTCAGTGATTCATTTCGCATACATGATGGGCTTTGTATGGTAAGGAGACAGAATGAAGCAAAGATCAACATGAAATAAATCAGTAAACTGATTTTAACCTCAAAGAGTGCAAGGTGTCAGTTCACTTTATAGTAGTTTAGTGATGACGTGCATATGTGCATGGCATGACTGCTAAGCAATGTCTGGCTTGCTGCAGGAGGCACCGGAGGAATACAAGAAGGAAGAGTCCCTGGAAAGAGCGACTTCTGTTTGCAGCAGTTATCTCTGTGGAGCTGCTCGGTTCCACCCAAGCTCCACACTGAGGGCACTGTGCCAAACCAGTCCCTAGGGTGACTGCACTGGCTTATGTAACAAGGGTCTTTACGTCATTTACGTAACAGAATGAGGGCAGCATGAACTTGGTCCTTTGGATCATCTGGGTAAAATTTCAGGGTTGCCTTCCTCAGGTTTTCCTAGTTGTGGGTGGTTTCCACATGCTGACCATCAAGTTTAAACCACTGGAATGAGCAATGCCTGTGCAGCCACAAGGGCTTAGAAAACTATTACTACTTTTACATGAAAGTTGTAACTCTTGCATAGTTATTAATCTTCAATACTAGGAGCTTTAAGAAAAGCATAAGAAGTTTTGCAGACTACAATCAAAGCTGGCAACCAGCACATTTAAGTATAAAAATATGGGTTTCTTGAAAGCTAAGAAGTAGTACTACTTTCTTTAGTGGAATCTACTTTGAGTAAAACCAGGAGTTTTACACGAAATAATTTTGAGAGCTCTTTTTTTGAGCCTTTGGGAGGTGGTTGGACCTCTGCGCGCCTGACCGCGACACCCCTATCTTCTAATAACTCTAATTACAAACAGTTAGATAGCCATAAACAATTGCATTTGTGTTATGATTACTTAATGATTGTTGTGTACCATTTGTTGAAGGGATATCTGTGCCTGTTGTAAGAGAAAGCATGTCAGCTACAATAGCTATTCTTATCTCTGGTTTATTAACATCTTGGCAAAATCAAATTCTTGGACCTTCCATTGCCAGATAAAGACAAATTTACTTACACCTTCATAAAGATCATTATTTTCCCTCTTCTAACTTTTGAACTAGGAGTTGCCTATTTTACCAGATCACAACCCTTGAAAAATTTATCTAAGAGTTTCAATTTAAATGGAAATACGACATTAACGACTGAGCTTTTCTTGAGAAGAACAATCAAATCCTTACTAGCTGCATTGCTGTGACACGAGAGATAGGAAGGGTCCACAGTTACTTGCTGGCTGCAACAGCTGTGAACCCTTCTGAAATGTTTGGATTACAGGTCTCTTTTTTAGGAGAGAATGAAACTCCTTTAATGTAGAGCACTAGGATTTGGTTCAAAAGAGTAAGAAGCTGTGATTGTATATAATTGGTTCTCCGGTCCAGAAAGTTGTTCTCAAAATAATAACCCGATTACCTTTTGGTTTACTACATTTCTTAATTTACCACTGGCAAGGTGTGTAAGCAGACTTACTTATCACATCCAGATTTGATCAGGAGAAAGGATAACTCCTTAAGCACAGTCATGCAGGCCTGCTTCTTGTTCCTTGGCTCTCTGCATTCAGGAGGTCCTTGGTGGGTCTCACGGCTAATTTCACCCATTTCTATCTAAAGCAAGTCCATCATGACTCTGTAAATTCATGTTGAGAGTGTCTCAGCAACAGCATTCATCTGTCTTCTTCTTGGCTGGTTGTGTGGTGGAAATCTACTGATAGGTCCTCCCAAGAGATGAGCTTTTGTGTTTTCTGTCCTCATACAGGATTGCTCTGCCAATGCAGACATTGGCACACTCCTGCATGTCATACCTTCTCTCACACTCCGCATGAGATCCTCTCTACAGATCCCTCTTTGTTACCAGCCACCAATTCAATAATAGTTTATTTTAAAAAATATTCAGCTGTCCCCCTGCCTTCCTACTGCCTAATTTTCATACCACTAAAATCCATGAGAACAACTTAAGTGTGGACTGATCTTGGGGGGACTTTCCCCGTACAGAAATTTCCAGTTAGTTCTCCCTGATCAAACTGGTTCTTATAAATAATGCTCATAGATCTGGACTGTAACTAGCTTGATAGCTACCCTTACCAGCTACCAGATAATCTGATTTTTGTCACTCAGCATAAGTGATTTAAGCCATCCTTTTATGCAAGTGTGCCATCCGGACAAATGGACATCCTCCCCACTGCGGGCTGTGAACAGGATATTCCTGCTGCCCCAGCTAGGCGAGAGGTCCTACTTCTACAGCCTGAAGTTTGATGCCATGTGAACATACCTGGCTTGGCTCCATGAACAGACTCCATTATGGGGTGGGGGGACCAGCTGGTGCTGGGCAGGGGAATGGCCTGGACTCCAGCTGGTGGGAAGACATGACCCTCTTATGCTCCAGGGGCTGATAATGCCAGGACCTGGGGATCCAGCTGTGTACCTTAGTCACAGCAGAGTCACTTGGGAATATGGTATAATCTCCCTTCTCTAAGTGTTTTTCCAGTACTTTTCTTCCCTTGGTTTCTGTGGGTATCTGTAGGAGATTTTGGCATGGCAGTAAGGGGGCTCCTCTGCAGTGAAACATAGTAACCTGAAAATTATATTTTCCACTTTCCCAATCTGGGATTGCTTTTCCCCGCCAACTGCTCAAGCACACCATGGATGAAGATTAATTCTCTAAATGAATTTAAACCGTGGCAGCAGTACCATGGAAATGTTCATCCAATTTGGAAAAATTGCCAGCATACGAGTGCAGAAGACAACCCGAAGTTAGACATTTTGTTCTCCAGAGCAGGAACATCTCCTTTGTGCTGTTGGACAGCCAGGGGATTTCATTTTGTTTATTTTTAACTCTCACTGAAGCCAATCAATGGAAGTTTCATCTCCGGTCATGCTGCCAGTGGGGATAAAATGTAAAGCCGTAAATCTCTCTTCAAAGTGGGATTTAGATCCTTATGTACTTTATCCAATGGATCCTATCTGACATATATTTATCCACAATGGTTAATAAGTTACTTGTTTTTTCAATGCAGACACATTCCTTCTGCGGATATGACATTAAATAAGTAGCCTGTAATTAATCTGTCAACACTTCTGTTTGCTCTCCCTTTCAAAGCAATAGGAAACCTATTTGAGAAGTGCAGAGTTAGGTCTTTCATTCCTTCTGGATGATTACTCTGAGCAGAGGAAGAATACTCTTTGGTAAGGTTGGAAGAGCCATTCTTTGTGTATTCTACATGTGTGGAAGGTGATTAGTTCGGCTATGGACAGAGAGAAGGA
The DNA here is from genome assembly GCA_013400335.1 of Eurystomus gularis. NCBI lineage: Eukaryota > Metazoa > Chordata > Aves > Coraciiformes > Coraciidae > Eurystomus > Eurystomus gularis. Next base: position 78,749 of record VZZY01010253.1, on the reverse strand, counting down.
CCATCATGCCAGCTAAACAGACCGAAGTGTGAGATGGAGCCCAGAGGCAGACAAACCATGCACAAGAGCTCTTGTTTCTGATAGGTGTTCTGGGACCTGTGATTTCCAACTACTGAGCCAGTTTTGGGAAGGTACATGTCAGAACAGAAGGCAACTTGGAGAAAAATCCCGCTTTAAAGATATTTTCCATAATGTGGCATAATAATGCTATGAACACCAGGTAGCTGGTCCTGTGTGTCAGTCTGTATGCATAACATTATTACTGGGCCACTAGATCAGAGGCATCTCTTCCCAGGGAGTAGTAACCATGAACATACTTTAAAGTGAGTGAACACCACAAACAAATACCCCTGGCATGACCTGCTCCCTGAACCCTTCTCAGGGCCTCCAACTGAGTCCAGGCAGAGAAGCTCTGACCTTCTGATAAAACTTGCAAGAGGGAAAGTAGGTAAAACAGGAGGCAGAGAAGAAGCAGCAGGGGCACGAACAAAAAGGATATAAGCAGAACTACCCAGTGCTTGAAGTAAAGGGGGTGACTAACCACATGTAATAGTCTACAAGAAGCCCAGGAGTATAGTTTAAACACTGGATCTGTTTTTCTGCAGAATTGCACTTATAAACATTCCCAGAGCAATGTCTTTAATCAAAGAATCTTCAAAGGGCTCAGGCTCCACGTGGATGCCAGCATTGATGTCTTGCTAGTGTGCATGTGCAGCATGTGTACTTCCTCCCCTTCTGTTTGATTTTGAGTTACAGAAAAGTATCATGACAGTCTGCATCTGCCAACAAACAGCTATTCAACTGCTCCAGCACTTCATATTCTACCTGCAGTGGAGTCCTATCCCATCAGATGTCCTTTAATCTTAGTAAAAGGATTGTTTCTTCTTCTTTTTTTTTTTCCTTTTTTCTAACTTTCCCATCTTACCATCTATACTCAGCTCTTTCATCCACAGCTTTCTTGTTCATGGAAGGACTTTGTCTTGAAATCCAGCATTCCCTGTAGTCTGAATCGCTTCACACTGGCTGTTTGCTCTGTTGCTTAGTGCTATTTGCTACTCACACTTCTTGTTATAAGTCTCACCTGTTATTAGGTAGCTTCTGTCAGAAGCCAGCTGTGCTATTTAGAACAGGCTATAATTGGTGTCAACTTGGGGCAAATACCCTCTAAAGTTTAAAAATAAGATTTCCAAAACATCTTCATTTCTCATTATAGCAATTACATTTACTTACAAGTTAAATTACAAGATCAAAATATACACTTATCTGTTTTCCACAATAGATATTTATTTTAAACAGGAAAACTGTATGTTTGCAGCTCAGATACTGGAATTATTCTAATACATGACAATTTGTAAGAGACTTGCAATAAAAATAGACAAATCTGTTCTCAGTGTTCAAAATTAGATTAAAAAGAAGACATGAAATGGGGATGTGTAATTTAAATCTTCCAAATCTTTTTGGATTCACTAATTGGGAGTGTTGCAATGTAGGAAAAAACAGAGTGTTTATAAATTTGCAGTGTTTTTTACAGAACCTTTTTTTCTAATACGGTCGATTTGTTATCACCTGACAGCTGCTGTTTTGTGGGCTTCAAAAAATGAGTTGAAGTCTTCAGTATAATTCCAAGGATATGTATCAGTGTGGCAAAAGCTGATAAAAACTTAAATTCCTGTTGTCAGGGATATATGGTGTATAAGTTGGATGGTGTACGCACGTTCCAGGTCAGGCTCAAGTCGTAGTTACACTGTGGAACAAAGGATGAGGAGGCAGGTATTGCTCAAAAAGGGGAATGCAGCAGGGTGCAAGAGAAAGCCGTTAGCCCTGCTGTGGCTTTGTAGCCCTATAGTTGGCCCGCACTAGAAGCCCTGCCCTTCTGCAGAGCTGCTCTTCCCAGAGTGGTCCTGCCTTCAGCTCCAGCACCAGCTCATCTGGTGTCTTTGTACCACATCCCCTTGCACAGTGCAAGCCTGGCCTCTGCCAAGCAGAGGAGGAACTCCTCATACATCTGCATTCCTCCAGCCCTGAGCCTCTCTGCCAAAACTTACCATACAAACCATACACCACAAACCATACAGATGCAGAAACACCCTCTGTCAGTGAGGTGGGAGGGAGCCGCTGCAGCTGATGCTTCTGTAGGTGGCATTGCTCTTTTAGAGATTGTGTGGGAGCAGCGCTCAGCTCCCCACCCAGCTGCGGTTGTTTTGCCGAGGGTGTGACAGTAATGGAAAGGTCTGGCTTCCTGCAGTTATTAATGACTTCTGGTGATTTCTGGACCGTTCTTTCAGTCTGATTTCAATTCACTTTAGTGGCTCCCATAAAGCAACCGTGCTCTTCCCAAGCATCCCTCAGGGCTCTTTATGGACACAGGACTGTCCCCTGTGGTCTGTCCCAAACTGCACAGCCCTTGTGAGTTTAGTCCTCTGTCTTATGAACAGTGAGGAAAGTGAGGTCTGCTTTAAATTAACTCTGTGACAAACACTCAACTTCAGAAAGAACAAGGCTGAGTGGACTTTCATGTACCAAATTTAAAAGATCTGAAAAAGTTTGTGGGAGTTTCTGATTGACATGCACTTTACAGATGTGACTTAGTAACATTAACAGACTTTTATATAAACTTAAGACTTTTCCCTCAAGCTGTCAGTTCATCACCTTTAATGACACTAGTCGTTTGTAGTTTTAACGCAGTATTATAATAATTTGGTTACAAACAAAGGCTTCCCTTCAGCATTTACTAGGAAATGCCTATATACCCTGTGCAGGAAAAACTGTATTTTATATGGCAATATCATGCCTTACTTTTTCGTAGTGATACCAAAAGAATATGTTTGTATACAAATTAAAATCAGTGAAAAATACATACAGAAGGCAGAATTAGAGATCAGTCATCTCAAAATCCCAGATCTTACTGCTCCCAGACATTGTAACGACACTTCAAAATCTACCTGCAAGCTTTACAACTGGCCCATCTCTCTGTCATGGTGCCCAAAGACTGACACTGGGTCACTCTATGTCCATAGGCATTTAGATAGGAAAAAGTGGTCCATTTGGTGAGATGAAGACAAGACAGAGGTCATTTCAGAAATATCTGTAGTACAGCAAGGCTGTGATAACCTGAATGCTCTTGGGAGGTGACCAGTTCTGTTAAAAAATGTGGCTGTCCCTTGTGAGCTATTCCTAGGTTCCCGTCCTGTTAACTCTTGTGTGAGATACACAATGTAACCATGAGAAGAGATAAGGTTAAAAAGAGATGCAAGTTACTAATTTAAAGGTCCATCATAAGACAAATACGAAAGATAAATATGTTCTGTCTGTACAAAATCATGATGCGCAACTAGAGATGCAGCAGTAGAGGGCTGGCCAAGATGTAGGAAAGACTTCTGTGGCCTGAGGTGGACTGTCCCTCCATGCCTTTGAATGGAGACAGTAGTTACACCATCATTCTGCAAGACTTTTATGAGGTTGCACATGATGGAAAAAGACAATAGCTTCCTGAATCCAATTTTGTTCCCACGCAAGGGTAATCACAATCTGTCCCTAAATATTGCTATGTCCTAATAATATGTACATTTATTCCTGTGTCTGGAGGGATGAAAACATTGTGCTGCTTCATTACAGAAATCCATAAACTCATGTAAAGTTTCTTAAATAATGTCTTGGAGAGCTGGTGGCTTGGAATAAACAAGCAGTTTTGTCAAAGGAAAACAAAACATACTAACTTTGCACAGATGATTTTGCAGCACTGAGGCCTACTTCTTTGCTGAATGGGGTTATAAATAAATCTCTGAGCTATTCTGCTTCCAGCTACTCCATCTGTAATCATTCTAGTGTGGTTTCTAAAGGAAATGCATACATATAAACATGAAAATACTTCCTGTCCATGTTGAGAGGAGGGTTTCTTGGGATTTATTTGACAGACAACATATCATGAAACCCTTAAATAGCAATTAACCAGCACATTTTGGACAAACTTTACAAGGAAAAGCATCTGTGTGTAAAGCACAAAAGTAAAACATTTCTCATTTCATATTAAATATTATTTGGCTTGGATATGAAGCTTTGGCCCTATACCCAGCGTTTTTTTCAATCTGGGAACAGGGGAAGGAGAAAAAGAAAGATGGAAAAGGTTTTTTTTAAACATTGCTCTCTGACTTCCTCAGAAAGGGTTGCTTTGACTGGACTCATTTGATCAGAGCAGTCATTTACATTGTAAACAGCCACCTCTGAAGGAGATATTTATAAGCATTTATGTATAAGAGTTGCTTCTAAAGGGCAGTTGATCAGTGGAAGAAAATCAGTGGAAAATTTCCCATAAAACATGACCAATAATTCAGCAAATTCTTGACATTCAAATTTCTGACAGATTGAAGAATACTCTGAGCAAGTCATGACTATATATGCTTGCACTGCTCTTTCTTCGTTTTATTGTTCTGTCTTGCACTTCCCTTTCTTCATCATGCATCACTAATTGCTGTGATCTGGATGGACCTTTCACCCGATCCAGCAGAACTGTTCCTACATGCATATGCTTATCTGCAGCGTGATGAGAGCTAATCTCTGCTTCTTTCTTCAGTGCTTATCTTGTAATGCAACATTAGACTGCTTCTTTCCACAGGATTATTATTATTCCTGTTTCTTCACTACTAGGAAAAGGCTCCCTCTTCCCCTGAAGGCTGTCAGTCTTTCATAGTCAGTGTAAAGTGCTTCTTCATGTTCAGGGCTTCAAGAGAAAACTCTGAATTCTCAATGGATTCAGCTTTAATACTTCATAACTGTTCCAGTCAATCTCTCTTCCTTGGTAATCTAAGTGTGCATGATCTACTGCTCTTCAGCGCCAAGTATTACCTACTTTTCTGAAGTTACCTCAGAGATGACCAGATCAGATGACCCAAAGGTGCAGTTTGCACCTGCAGTTTATTAACTGAATTTTTTAAAGTAGCAGAAGACACTGGGTGACTCACTTCAAAGACATCTGAAAAACCTAGGACTTAAAAACTCTTGGGCACCCATTGTAGAAAAAACACTTTTCTTCAGAAACTCTTGATAAATGCTACTTCTTCCCACCCTATGTACAGAAACATTAGAAACCTTTGAAGAGTCTCCCTCAATAAAATCAGTTTATATAGTACCTTCCAGTAAATTTTGTACAGAAAATAAAACATATGCTACATTAATAGGCTTGTTTCCTTCCAAATAAAATAGAAAATTAATTATATAATCAATTATGTTTACACGTAGTCCAGTGCTCATTGTCATACACAGTACTAGAGGAAATAGCTGACACCTGGTGCCTCAGGTCTCCAAAACTAAGCTCTGCTGAGACGATCTGGATTTCTGAAAATTTGAAGCAAAAAATACATCTTGACTTTACATTTTCCTCTGTAGTTTCAGACTTCTCAGAAGAAAGCCACATTGTCAAACGTGACAGGAAAATGTTGCTGAGATAATTATCCTCAGCCTTTCCTGCATACAGAGTGAAGCAATTGGCCAGCTGTAGCTGTTTATGCACACAGAAACCTGTTTTACCCAGGTGATCTTCATAACAGTTGCATAGTCAAGAACCAAACAGTACATGAGGGCTGGTGGGACTATCTTGAACTGGACAGGTGGTCACATCAATAGCCTTCTCTCTAGAGCTGTTTGTAGGCTGGCTGCTTCCTCCACTGCAGCTGAACAAGGTTTATGTGGTTAATGGCTCCTCAAAGCACCGCAGCTGTGGGAGGAAATTCCACTCTTCTTGGCTGGGTGAATGACAGGAGAGCAGGGAAGTAAACATGAAATTAGTGAATGTAATTGCATGCCATTAAACGCAACCCAAACCACGCAAAGGTATTAGATTGGTACAAGTTGATGGTTGGTCTTGGGCTGGAATCACTGAGATGAAATGAACCCAGAGTAGAGGACTGGTGCAGCTAGGCATGTACTGCTTAAAACCTCATCTTTCAATTTAGTTTTCTCTGAACCTGATACATCAGCCCTGTTCAGATCACTGAACTTAATATAAGTCTTTCTCTGTCTTCAGAGAGCTTTGGATTGCTTTTGCCCCCTCTGAAGACAGAGAAAGACTTATATTAAGTTCAGTGAGTTTTGAGTGAGACCCTTAAGAATGCAGAAATAATAAAATATTTCAGTTTACTCATACAGGACTAAATACATTTTCTTCCTTAGAAATGTGCTAGACACCAAACAGATCTTAAAGCTTAAGTTCAAACAGGAATAACTGCAGCAGTATTAGAAAACTTGTACATATGCTGGAGAAGGAAAATTTTCTACTGGAAGTTCAGATAAATATGAAATCAGCTGTGGAAATATGAAGTGATTATTGAAACAATGCAATTCCCTCCTCCTCCCCCTTCCCCAAACCACCTTCGGGCCAAAATTAATTTGAAACTGAATGTAAAAATATTTGCCTGTAAGTCTTCTTAGGCATATTTCTAAGCAATGTCTTTTAAAACTTCTTCTCCAAAACCAGATCAACCAAGATGTAAAAAATAAGAAATGACATATGCTTACATTAACTGAATATGTTATAGCCATTGGCAAACTTGTATGGTAATTATTTCTTCCAGAGAAGGTCATCTTGTATCATGTGCTTTATAATAGAGAGATGCTTATGTTATACAATTATCCAAACCACTTGGATGACACCAGCTGAGTCAGGACCAGGATTTCTTATGGGTCAGTTCTGGATTATTTCTGCGTGTTATACAAGACTGCTTATCACAGAATGCTTAAATGGTATTGGGAACAAAGCCCAGCATTCAAGATGCCCTGTTCCATTTAGGTACCTTAACCATGGGGCTACGTAGCCACACTTTCTTCTGTTTTCTTTCTTTCCCCATGGATTCTTGCACACTTGGCTTCATGGTGACAACAGGAGGGTGGAAAATGGTCCTTCCAACCAAACTGAAACCTTGTGTCTGGAGCATTCATATGGCAGATAGGAGCTATGGGTTTGAATACTCTTGGTTAGGGAGCCCCTAGAGCTTTGATCTCAGCGTCTCTGTGCGATGCTTTCATCACCAGACAGCTATACAAACAGTGAGTTGTATCACCTCCTCCTTGGCCTGCATATTAAAGCTTGATGTTAAAATGCTACATGGCTCTTAAATACAGTTATAGGGATTGTGATAGAAGTTAGGAGCTTCCATCCTTTGAATTTTAGGCATCCTATAGGACTGAACTCTCCAATCATCTTATCTTCCAAATTTGCTTGCTTGTCTACTGATAAAAATCCAGAACTTCTTTTCACAGGGATCACTGAATTCCAAAGAATGGGGGTCCTTTGTACTTACTTTTTTATTAACTTGTGAGTGTCAGTCTCAAACACTTCGTAAATATTAGTCCCAGAGCATGCAGGGGAACTAACACACATTTTTCTCAATTCACCACAAACAAGCAAGGAGGTGCTCAAATGTAGTGCCTAGGAAGCAAAATGTATCAGTTGTCCCAGTGGATATTCTGCCTTGGGGATGTCATGGACCAAAAATATGTATATATTTGTGTCATTTGTGAATAATTTTAGACTGCATCCATTCTAATTAGCTTCTTAGGTAAGACTGAATAGTGAGTTTCTGTCTATTTTTCCAGTTTCTGATTTCAGCCTTTGGCTCAGTAACTGGCTTCCATTTTATGTCTCTGGAGAGCATAACGTACTGCCTGAATAAATATGCTGTTTTCTGTCCAAGGCACTTATCTGCTTCCATTAAATCATGTTGAGATTTAAAATTAACACCATAGAAGGGAAAAGTACTCTGATCCAGATTTTCATCTCAGCTACTTTGACATAAATTCAGTGATTAAAATTCTAATGGAATTATATTTTCCTTGAGATTTTTGTAAACTGTTAACCATTTCAACAGTAAACAGTTAAACTCTGTGATAATTCAGGTTTTATCATGTTTCTCCCTTTTGCCAAAATAGACTTAATTGAGAAAACATGGAAAAGTTATTAAGGGAAAGTAATCATCTGAAACTCTGTTCTTGTCAAAAATAACTAAAAGGTGGTCTTACAGGGGCAGAGTTGCAAGATTTGTAATTACAGAGTGGTTGAAGAGTTATCCAAACTGTCATGGATGCTGAAGGATGATTATTTAGACTTATAGTTGACAGGTGATTTAGTAACAGTAACAAAACCACATTGATTGAAAGTAAAACAGTTACATTAGTTTAAAGGACTTCTACTATACTAATGATGTGAGATACTTGGGGTCCCAGCTGGCACCATGTATTGCACATTTTCAGAGTCATCTGTAGATCAGATTTAATTACTAATTATATTGCTTCATAATCAACTAATGAATGTGTTCCAGTACATTTGAGAAACCAGTGTCTAGTAACACAAAGGTTTTACTAGAAACCCTGTTATTAAACTAATGATCAGCACTAGGGAGGGGATCTCAACTGTAGGGTTTTTCACAGTCTACGTGCTTTAGAGGTGTGTTTTACTGAGGTTACATTGCAAAATATATTTATGATTTTTATCACAATATTTATTTGAAGTTCTACAGGTTGTCCTAATTTCACTAGGTAAGTAGTCTGCCATAAGTTGTTTGCACCCTTTAAAGTTGACATGATTTATTAAATGCTTTTGATACATGGCTTTTTAAATTATTGTAGTGGATATGTGCATAGTATATTGCATTCACAAGCTCAAACTTTTGGTATTAATAAAGAGTGATGGCTCTGACAATTTCCTTTTCTAAATAATGAAGGTGCCAAGGTAGCCATTCTGTAATGTAACAAACGTGCACAGATGTACTTGAACATACGCTCATCAATGTATGTCTGTAAACTCATATAAGTATAATGTGAATCACCCTTGGAACCATCTCACAAAAGCCTGATCCAAAGTCTATTTAAATCTGTAGACAGATTCCCAGTGATTTTTTCATGTTGTAGATGAAGTCCAAAAGGATGATTACAGATGTTTCTTTGCAGAAGCCAGGTTATCAACTTCTTTAAGAACTGGTGAAGTCCTCTCATGGCACAACTTCCACTGATTTAACTGAGATCAGGATTTTCCCTATGTGTGTTTAGACAATCAGCTTTTATGTGCTCTTTAATAGCCAAGAAGCAAAGCTGATAAATCTGGAAATTTCATCATGAATAATTGATCTTCAGCTGCATAAATATCTCGGCCAGTGCTCTACTACTGATATTCTTTTATGATATTGAGATATTTTAGGGAATGTACACTGATTCTTCATTCAGACATCTATTTCATCCTCGGTCCCTGCTGGGATTCATAGAACAAGTGCTCCTTTGCCTTTTCACATGCACGCTAATTCATGTCAGTGCTGGTGCCACTGCAAGTTTTATGATACTTAGCATGCTTGCTTGAAGTAGAAATCTTGGTTCAAATCTCTCCTCTGCCCTATGTGGCCTGAACTTACATCTCCCATGTCCTAGGAAGCTCCCTGGGCTCCTATGAATGTGGAGGATATATGATTAAAGCTGTCCTAATTTCTAGCAGATGTTGAAGTATTCACTGAAGGACTTAGGGGAATGTAGGTCTTCCTTCTCACAGCTGAGTGCCCCAAGAGCACAAAACTGGAGATTTATTTAGGCATTGGGTAATTTGTTCTCCATTTGCTTTCTTTCTCTCCACCCCAAAATAATTATTACCTATTCCAGAGAGACCTCAGAAAGAGAGGTTTTCGGGACTTTTCCCACTCTGGCTTAGCAGTTTGAGCACTCCTCGAGGAGTTTACGCACTCTTGACAGAGGAGAGCTGCAGAATAAGCAGCTACTGTCACTGCCAGATTGAGCAAACTCAGGTATCAGCAGTGAATGATCTTTGGCTGAAATCAAGCTGTCACTGGAGTCAATAAGAAATTAGAAGAAATCATGTTTTCCTTTGTAATGAAAACAGGCACACAAAATAAAAGGAAGAACTTCAAGCTAATACTGTTTAATTTTCTATTTGCTCCTGCTTACTAATTTACTGTCTTTCATTATTTTTTAGGACAAAGCCTTAAGAATTTTCATTTTTGTAAATTTTATCAGCTGGCTTCTTTTTAAAAAATATAACCTTTTTTTTCCTTTCCTGCAGGTCCTCTTGCCACCATATGATGATCCTGTGAACGGAGCTGCTAAAGATCCACCACCACCTTATGTGTCAGCATAAGTGAGAGAGTGCTGTGTACCTAGGGAGGATAGCTTTACTTTTCAGACATTGGAGCAATAGTTTGATAAATTCACTTCCAGGATATAACCTCTATGGGTTATACATTGCTGTTTTGCTGACATTGAAACCTACATTGTATGATTAAAATTCTGTAGATAGTTTTAATAATTTGCTGCAACTACAGTGGAGTTTGAAACTAGTGAACTAGTTTCAGAACAGTTCTGGGTAGTGCTAAGGTTACAGTAGTCACTGAATAGCATTTTCCCACGATGTTGGACATGCAGTGCTAGAGAACATAGAACTTTGCATTCTCAATCAGATTCAGAGTGTAACTTTATTTTTTATTATTTGTAAAACTTCCAAAGCATTATAAATATGTTTCTCAAATGCTGACTTTCACCTTCAGAATACAGACCAAGTCCAAAAAAGTGACATTGCACTTCATTCCTGTTCTGCAAGAATTGATTAAGTTATTATGCTATGAAGGCTGATGATTGCAAGAAGAAGAGTAAGTCTAATGCACTATTCTCATCAACCTGGCTAATGGGAAACAAATTTAATTGGGAAGAATAAGTATGGGAAATGAGAGTTGACAAAGCACTCTGTGATGTGTAACACGCCAGAACCTGTGGTCTACATGGACTCACTTTGTTCCAGCCTGCAACCATTCTAGTGCTCAAAAAAAAAAGACTTCTTACCAACTTCTAGTAATTTTATTTTCCTGCCTACACACCTTTTTTCCTCCCCACCAACTTCACAAATAGTATTTTGAGGTCACAAAATCCCTGCTTTTAAAGTCCCATGGTTAGGTGACACAGCTGCGTCTTTCGCACTGTATATGCAAATGTTTTCCCATTGGAATGTGCCTGTAAATATCGCAATGTTCTGCTGAGTGTGAACTAAATTACACAGATTCTAAGATAAATGTTCCCAACCTATGGGAAACTTATGCATGTAACTTCCTCAAGCATTAGCAGATATGTTTTGCGTGTTTCTCATATACATCAACATCGGGATTTTAGATTTCTTTTATGACTGAACTGGTTGTGTTGAGAATCATTCTCACAGGACTCATCCATCCAAGAATGCTTGTGTGAGGTATGTATTTCTTCCCCAGAGAAGTGCCTCCTGCACATGTAACTTTTTGTTGTTGATGAAGGTTCTACTTTTAAATGAAAAGGAACAGGAAAAGGGAATATGATGTGTGTCTCTACCTCTCATTGTTTCCCTCAGTGTTATCTCCTATGCATTTGGGGTGATTGAACAGGCTGAAGCTAGACTGATGCCATTGCACACTGCCCCAGGTAAAGGGCAGTGCAGGGCTGAGCCACAGCTTGGAGTGGCACCAAAAGAAACCAAGGTGCCATCTCACCTGTGACTGGGCTGGCATGTGAGTCCACACCCTTCCTAAGGACATCAGTTTCTCACCCTCAGTGCATTGACTCCATTCTGCAGACTGAAGAAGAGTGGAGTTTTTCCTGCCTTTTTCTGGAAAAGAGCTTTCCAGGGGAACACAGGACCAATAACTTCTTTTCACGAAGGTTGCCACTGTGGCCTGTCCTTGCAGAGACCAGGGAAAGAAGGGCCAGACTCTTCCTGCTTGTGTCTTCCACATCCCTGGAAAAAGGCAGGTCCCCATCCGCCTGTTGCTATTTCACTTCAGTGTTCATCTACTCTGAGTTCAAACTGAGCTATGCTTTTGACTGAACCAATCCTGAAGTCCATCCATTGATATCTGTCACAGTCCTATTGCTTCCTCAGAATAACTCCATGTATTATTATCTCATTACAGTTGTCTTCAGGAATTAATCTGAATTTGGGCTGGCTGGCTGGGTTTCTGAGCTTCATGTTCTTTCATTCTTGACAGATTCATGAAGGATTTTAAACAGTCATGTTTGAGAAAAGCTGGTTGTAAATACATCGCATCTGTGTATACAAACTTCTCTACAATAAAAGGGTCTTTCCTCAAGGCTATGGAAATATTTTTTGCTGGTCTTCCAAACACAAACTTACAAAATTCCTGTGCAATCAATCTGACATGGCAGGATTTTCTCTGTGAATGACCTAAACAGTTTTTCCGTCCACTCACCAGCCCATTCACCAGCTTTCCCTCCATACTGTATAAATGGAGAGCAGAAGAGTAAGTTCTATAATTTATTGTACAATAAAAAACAAGAGATGATTCAAGCTTTTAGTTCAGTGTCCAGAACTGCAGGCAATTTTCCAGATCTGATGAAGCATGTGACACAGAACAGGTCTATACTGTGCTACACCGAAAGCTGGGGCTTCTTTTTCTCCACATCATTGTACAGATAATGGGCTAACTCACATGACATTTCTGTAGACTTTAGCTTATCTTACTAAGGAAACAAGACTTCTTCCCACACACCACACATGCATAAATGGGTGTATGTGTCCTGCCAGTACTCCTAATACCTTTTGGATTTTGTCCAATTTGCATTAAAGAGGGCATGGAGGTTATGGTGTAAAAACCGTGACATTCCTGCACATACTGTAGATAGACAGTTGAGTAGGAGGGAGCAGATAATGTAATGTTAAGTACAGCTCTGCTGACTTATCACAGGATCCATGTGGAGACGAGTTCCCCAACTCCCAAAGGAAAAGAAGATTCTCTAGGTAACATGAAGAGACATGAACTCCAGCTGAAGGTTTTTTTATCCTCAGTTGTTGAATTCATTCTCCATTTCCATGTCTAATCCTGGGGAATTCACATCACAGCTTTTCTATAATACATTTTTAATAGTCAGTCATCTGTGACACAGAAACCCATTAAAAACTTGGCTTCTTAAGTTTCTGTGCTTTGGGAGTTGCTCAGTCCTAACAAGTGCTTTTTTCACTATTCCTTGCATTTTTTCCTTCCTCCCAGATATTAGGAGCATGTGTTTACTCAAATTCTCTCATCTTTTCTTATCTTAAACTCTAATATCAAAGTTTATTATTAATAATTTCTAGAAACTTAAGAGAGGAAAGAAAATATTTTCAAAGTATGTCGACATGAAATATCATAAATATGGGGCCAAAACCAGCAAGTAGGAATCTAAATCTTGATAGTACCAGAAATATAAGTAGAACTTTGGCTAAACTCTTCTGCTTTTTTGAAATATCAGTTATAAGGCATTGCAGGCTTCACAAAGCCTACGCATGCTAAGGCACTAATCCCATCTCTCATCTGTTCCTGGTGAAATAGCACAGCTTCCCTTCATTGTACACTCATCCATGCATTGTATTGGAGAAAGCAAAGAGGAATTCATAGTGATGACCAAACAGTGTGGCACTACTGCTTCTAAGTACATTAAATTTTCTGAATAATTATTAATGACCGTTATTTTAGCTGTTAACCTGTCTGTACTTCTTTGGGAAAACCTCTAGTCTAGTCTTGGTATCCAGACTTGATAAGTTACCAAAGGCCATATCAGATTGATTTATGGCCAGAGAAATGCCTGGCAAGGAAGCAGAGGGAACGATAACTAGTCTGAAACAAATTCCAAATTCTGTGCTTTCAAAATAGTGCACTCCTCACCCCATCCAACCTGGTCTTGAACACACCCAGTGTTGGGGCATCTACAACCTCCCTGGGCAACCTGTTCCAGCCTGTTCATGTATGTCCTTCAAACAGCAGAGAGAGACAGATGTCTTTGTGTTGACAGGGTTCACCACTACAAACTCAGTTGGGTTACATGCTCTGTTTCTCCTGTGCTATACTCAGGAGGAAATATAATTGCTCCTATAAACTTACGTTAGCTGTTAAGCCAGCTCTGTTTCTGACCTTTATTACTGGAGTGGATGATAACTTGGTCTTGTTGTAAGGCAAAGACATCTATAGATTTTTTTTTTTTCTAAACCTAAAGGAGAACTGGTTAAATTCCTGCCAAACTGTCTAGTTTGACAGAAGACTTCAAGGTGCCTCTCTGGAGTTAATTTCTATCTTTAGAGGTTGCTCTCCTTAGAGCTGTCTCCTTAGGGGCTGCTGTCCTTAGAGGCTGCTTCTCTGGAGCTAAGTTATATCCTTACCATTTACATGTCTCTATTTGCTGCAGAAATTTCAGTCAGGTACCACGAAAAAGCATTTCTTGCAAAATTTCAGTGCCTATTGCTATGGAGATGTTCCAGTGCTATCTCAGTTCACAGCTCTGAGAAACCCAAACCAGCAGCCATAGCTATCTAAACAGAGGCTTGGCTCTGATACATCAGGATTAGAGTTCTTTCAGAGAAGGACTCTGGTATTTTAAATGATGTCTCCACACCCATGGATTTGACCCAAAATGGTTCTGCAACATGGCCAGTTTTTCAGCTGAATAGCTCAGCAGGGTGTGGAAGTGAGATCTGTGACCTTCTGCCTGCAGCCTGTGTCTACCTCCAGCAGAATAGAATACCAAAGCAACAGGAGTGAAAGCTTCATTGTCACCCAGCCAGCAGATATACAGTTATTTCAAAGCAAAAAGGCAATTCTGCAACTATATCCTAAAAAATGAGCTCGTTTATTTTAATGAAGCACTTACATGAAATTTAATGCAGTAAATTATATCTTTTTCTTCCAGATTATTCAAACCTTTCAAACAGGAGAGTTTTCAGAATGTTGTGAAAGGTTTATCTTTTGTAGCCAGAGCTGGATTTAACTCATTAGTCTAAGTGGAGGACACAGGGTCACTTGGAAGGCTGAATAAAAAGCAAGGAGATGAATTAGGCATGCAGCAGGGCTGGCTCCTTGGCTTACAGGAGAAGCTTGCTAGCCAGCAGAGACGGTAGAGCTGTGAAGCTACTCAGAGAGGGAGCTGCAGCATGGCGGACTCTCCACAGCCATTTCAGAGGACTTCTGTTTGCTCTTTGAGGTCCACATGAACAGCAATAGCAGGGATGAGCCACACACAGCTTTTTAGCCCAGAATCTGGGCTCCATTTCAGCACCTAAGTTCATCCTGCTCATAACTCTATACAACAGGTTTCTGTTTTCATATAAACTTTGCCCAAGTACTTGAATACTTCTGGTTTTGGAGGAATTGAGATTTTTTTTTTTTTTCTTCACCGCTTCTTCTACTTCATCACCAGGAACTCCAAGGAGTTGATCACCTGTAGTTTTGAAACTCTTTTCCCCTCCAAAGTGCCCCATTTCAGGTCCTTCATGACAGCAGAGGCAAGGATGCAATTAGAGACAGAGGTCCAACATTCATAGTCTCTTAGCATCAAATCCTCTGAGCACATTCAGCATCAGGCTGGGCAAGGTGTTCTTAAAAACACAGATACCATCCTAACAAGAGAGAGGTATTCTGCTTTACAGATGGCAGATCTTTCAGTCTCCTCTCTGGGCCAGAGGCAAGCACAAACAGATGTCCTGTCTCTTATGGAGAAAAGGCGGCTGGACAGACAATTACTTTTAATAGTTATATTTTGCGTATCACCGGTACACCAGTTTAAGACTGCTAGATAGATACACAAAAAATTGGTGGGACACTCTGGGAGATTGGTACTACTTGTACGAATGAGGTCATTCTTGGCAGTATCAGATGCGCTCACCTGAGGGCAGCAAGGGCAATGAAAGTGAAGGACCAAAGGTAAGAGCTGGCAATTAGTTACAAATATTTATCTTTTGCGAGTTCATGAAGTCTTCTCCCCACCAAATCATTACAAAACTGGAATGGGTTTCATTTCCTTCATTGCATTAGAGCCGAGGACGAAATCAGCTTTATCAGTTGCACAGGCCAGCTTAAATTTCCTGCTATTGTGCGATCCTGCTTCTTTACTTCTCATAAAGAAAAAGCAACTAAAAAAGTTGAAAATGCTTTTAATGAACCAGACTACTGATTCAGTAGTTTGGGGGTGTTTTTTTCCCTG
Organism: Eurystomus gularis; assembly: GCA_013400335.1. Taxonomy (NCBI): domain Eukaryota; kingdom Metazoa; phylum Chordata; class Aves; order Coraciiformes; family Coraciidae; genus Eurystomus; species Eurystomus gularis. Next base: position 62,774 of record VZZY01010253.1, on the reverse strand, counting down.
AAAATATTGAAGTTTGCTTCTTTTTTTTTTTTTTTTAATGCAAATGGTTTCCTTTTAAATTTAGTTATTTAGTGAAGTTCTCTGTGGCCACATTTTCATCTCAGGAACTGGCTGGTTTCTGTTTCAAAGGCATATTTAATTTGTGGGGTTTTTTTTAATCTTGTGAATTAGTAGCAAAAAAAAAAAGCCCAAAGCACAACATATCATTATCTTTTGGTTGCTCTGTCCTCTCTTTGCAGTTCAGTTTTTCATGCTGGATAAAAAGTTCTGACAGAAAGTAGTTCAAAAAAATAAAGTACAAAAAAGGTAAATTATCATTATGCTGAACAGACACTGTAAACACTCCAGGAGTCTAGAAAAGGAGATAATCTATGAAGAAGTGAAGCTCATCAAAACTCAACTGTAACAGTTATATTCCTGTTAGCACCAAGCAACATAAGAAATGTTTCCATCATTGCCACGGTGCAGCAGCAAAATTTCGATGTGGGCTACATTTAACAACTAGAGCTGTGGCCCTTGTACAAGAGGCTTCATGGGCAGCACAGTCTCGGCTGAGCTGGGACCAGTTCACTTTACACAAGCAGCCTGGGGATAAGCAACAAAAAGGGGTGTCTGAAAAGGAGGAAGGTGAATGATTGAGGAAGTTTGGCTTTGCCTGAGGGGTTATAAGACCAGAGAGAGTCACAAGCCGAGGAAGTTTTGAGATGTGATCCCTGATCATTTTTGTGATGCCCACATACATCCCACATACCATGTCTTTTCTGACCATATTTTAGTTTCTAACCAGCATTCCTGCAATATACTTATAACTGAAAACAAAGCAGATAATTGATTCTTCTTTGCTTTTGAAGAAAAAGAGTTTATTCTCATTATGAGTGCAGCTTCTCCCTTCAGGTTGGATTCAGTGGCAGTATTAGCAGTATCCTTTTACTACCTAACCAGGTTTAACTCAGCTGCAAACTGTAACAAGGTCACTACAGATCTTCTTCAGCATCTCATACTTCTTTTACTGCAATCTTGCTCTGGTGCCTTTTTCTGTGAAACACCATCTTATATTTGGACGGTTCTTCCAGATATTTGGGGGAAGGAAGGGTTAAAGACTTTTTTAAACATTACTAGAAACATGTTCAATTATTTAAGATACTCTATACCTACAATATCTACTACTATCTAGCATTATTTTCAAGAAGCCTTTCATCCTTCCTTTCACTACAACTCCTTTTTCAGCGTTTTCTTCCTCTTCAGTATTTAAAAGCAGAGTGATCTGGTACAGAGCCAAAACATTGGCAAATGCCACCACCACCACTAGTGGTTGTACTCAAAAAAGCATGTTTTGGAGAGTACCTGAATTAAAATTTTTAATTTCAGGTATACTGGAATATTCATCATATATGACTTTAACTTATAGAGGCTGAACATCTTCCCTGGGGATTTTTTAGGTCACTTCCTACCTAAATTTTTCCATAATTCTGTCATTTAATGCATTACTCAGAAAATAGATAATAGAACACAGGACTGCTTGGGGAAACAGACATCATCAAACTATCCTTTTTCCCTTTTTTAAAGGGGCTATGAAATGGATCAATATGGGGTCAAGTGTAAACATTATACATTTGGACATTTCCCAGGCACTTTACCTGATATAACACAATATTTTGACTGGGGAACTGGAATTATATAGCAACAGCATTGCACATATGAAATAGATTGCAAAACAGCTGATAAATCTCAGCTGTATGTAAGCAAAGAATACTCAGGGAGTGTGTTTCATGAGAAATTCTGCAAGGATCAGTTTTTAACTCCATAGTGCTTAAAATTATGTCTGTGACTTTAAAGAAAGCATAAATCATTAATAAAAAGGCCAAAAAAAAAGATTCTCTTTTGCCCATACCTTAAAGCCATGAATAATTCAAGCAGAATGCTTAAAAAACCTTGGAGTGGGTTAGCAAAAAGCTGAAATAACCATTAAAGTGTTGGAAAATATGCCATCAAGTGAAAAACTCAGGAAATGCAATGCCTTTACTAACTCAGATTTAGGAGGTGACTTAAGGACACCATAGAAGTATGTACACAAGGAACTTCCAAAAAAGGTGTCTTCAATGTAGTCAGCAGAAGTGTAACAGCACCTAATGAGAGCAACCTGCAGACAGAAAAATGAGACTAGAAACAAGCTGGATTTCTGCTGTTCGGTGTCTCCATCCTTCATTTTTGGTAACATTTTGTAAGGGATTTTTTTTTCCTCCTTGGTAATTTTGTGAGTAGTAAAGGACTATTTTTGTAAGACAAAAACTAAGTCTGGAATCCCTAAATTAATTCTGGAATTAAAGAATTCAGGGAAATCCTGCAACTGTTGGTGCACAGAAGGCTCGAAAAAGAGCTTGGATGTTTAATTCCAAAACCATTGCCTAGACAGTATGTTCAATGTCTGCCCAACCTTACAAATGCTTCAATTCACTCAGCGTTCCATTGCTCTCTTAGTGTCTGCAGTTCTGCATTGTTAACCAATTTTTCTTCAGCCTGTGGAGTTTGGCATTTAGCTCCTGCCTCGGCCCTAGGAGGATTTGGTAAGGAGAAAGACAAAATTATGTTCAACACACCACAGTTCGGACAAGGCAGAGCAGGCTGGTGCCCAGCTCATGCACAAGGTGCCGAAGCTGTTCAGCCACCTAAGTCCCTCTGTGTGCTTTTACAACACATCCAGCACAAACCAGCCAAAATCTGCTCCTCACAAAAGACAGAAGTGGCTCCTAGTGTCTTTTGCAGGACAGTGCAAGGTGCAGGTGTGGCGTGGCTGTTGCTGACTGCTGTTTGCACAGGGCCTCGGAGCATCTGCCCTGTGTGCCTGAGAGTGAGCACAGGGTGAGCAGCACAAGGGCTCATGGAGAACTAGGCAGACCTGCCACCCTTTCTTAATTTCCAAGGCCCTCTGCACAGCCCTGGAAGCAAGGACCAGACTTCTTGTCACATAGGTGTTAGGACATGATTGGCAACAAAGGGCATCTACATTTCCTTACGCACTTCATGAAACACCAAGTTTTCCTGGGGCCATTGCCACAAACCTAGGTGCTGCACAGCCAAACTTTCAGGAGTCAAATATTTTTTAAGGCGATGATTTTTTGAAGAAATCACCAAAACCTCTGAACGCATGCTTAACTTGAAGACCATGAATAGCCTGCTTTAAACCTAAGTTCAGTGCAGGCTTTGGTGCCTGTTATTGCCTCACCAAGATGATTCACAAGGCAGACTTAATTGGGGGGTCAGCATCATAACTGTACCATAGCCAAAAGGAAAGACGCTTCCAGTATGCAACATGGAATCAACATCTAACTGGTTCAGAACAGCCTCAGATCTCTTTATTTATTAATATACATTACCATAACAGCCTTTTAACAGAACATATTTGAGCTGGGTGATTCAGAAGCAGGCAAGTTTCACTAATCATATTTTTTTGTGTTAACCTTTTTTTTTTAATATGGACCAGCATATGTATTTAAGTACAGAGTTTTTGTTGATACTTGCTACAAGACACTCTGCTTTGTTTTTAAAGTAGTGACATCATTAGCTAATTTCATTAAAGATTAAATTAGGGTAAACCTCAAGTCAGGAGCCACAGCAATGACACATCAGTCAGGCAGGTATTTCTGCTGCAAATGGTACCACAGAAGCACCCAGAGATCTGGCTGGATTGGCTACCATTTGGTTGCTTGGCACCTGAATCACCAAAATTTGAATGTTGAGGTCATTTTCTTTTTTTAATCTTTGATCTTGATAGTTCTGTATGAACATCATTAGGTCAAGAGCCAGACTGCCTAAATTCTGCCCAAGTCATAGTTCAGATGAAATCTGGGTGCTTGTTTTGAACGTAACACAGACATTACTTAAGATTCATGAAGAACCTTGCTATTTTGCTAAAGATTCAGACACGGATGAAAACGCAAACACATCGCTACATTTAGAGTATTTTTTGTTGTGCAAGGACTGATTTAGAGCTAACAAACTGCATGCTTTCTGGATCATGTTGTAAGATCTAAGTTTAGATTTCTTCTTGTCACAAGAACTGAGTAAAAAGCATTGTCTTGGATTCTGAAGGAAAGAACTGAATTTAAGCATAGCATGGCTTAAATAACCAGGGGAAATGCTGAAAATGCAATTTTACTGTCCACACGTTGACAGTTAGAGCAAAAGTAAAGCCCATGAATATGCTTGGCAGAGCGGCAACCCTGAGACAGCTTTTCAGCTAAAGTAGGTGAGTGCTGTCCACAGATGAATTTTGAGTATGTATTTTATCAATAGCATATAAGTTCATCAAGCCCCACCTCTGATATCAAATATCAGGCTTTTTTCACCAGTAAACATTGTCCAATCATCTGGACAGTAATCACAACCTACCACACAATATTCTGAGGAAAATGAAGAAAGGATGTAACCTATATATAAGGCTTGCTTTTCAGGCACCAGCTGCAAGAGTTCTCATTTTCTTCTTCCAATATATTTTAAAGAGTGAAGTGGCATTTCCCAGAGAATTTCAGTAGGAAAAATGTCAGAGCCACTGCAAGTGACTTTAGCTGCTACCCATGGCAACCAGAAAGATGAAAGTCTGCAGTGGTATAGAGACAGCAAAGCAAAAAGAGCTGAACTGAGAGGCTGTGTATTGTCAGGCCGTGCACACCAGTGAGTTATTTGCCTTTTTCAGATCCCTTTAATATTAAGTGATTCTTAGAATTAAGTGCAGACCTAGCCAAGATCCTAATCCTCAAACATCTGGAACTAAAACACAGCAAAATTAGCACAGACGTGTAGGAGAAAAGTAAGTGCACGCTCTTTATAAATTCCTAGTCCTTCAAACCCTTTGATCTGTTTCAGTTGCCCAGGTTTTATATATACATAACAAATTCATCAACCATGAACAGAATTGTGCAATTCATGTATCATCAGTCCACCACTAACACTCAGGTGAATCCTTTTTACCACAAGTGAGAAATAAACACTTTGCTATTACATTTGTGTTTGAATCTTTACTGAATTTGTTTCCAACCAGCAGCATGTTCCTGGAATTATGGAAGGTGTCAGCTGAACACAAATAAAACAGTATGGGTTTTCAAAAAATCTCTCTCTCTACTTCTTTTTAGAGGCTACATAATGTAGCATGTACAAATTAGAACAATGTAAGTGTCAAGGAGGTGGCTAGATATGAAAGAGATGCTCAAAACAGCAAAGAAAAGAAGTTAAGTGCACGCCTGAAGTAGAAAGGGCTTGTGGACATAGCAAAAGGATAACGTTTTAGGGGACATGATGAGATATAGCATATTATCTATCTACTTCTTCAGGAAAATAGATTTAAATATAGCCTTGAACCCTATATCCCCATCTTTTATGTAAGTGATTTGAAGTTATAACAACAGAGAATCATAAAGTAATTGACAACTACTGGCCAACGGTAAGATGCCTCCTCTACATGACAGTAGCTTTAACTGCAACACATCTAAGCAAAGAAAAAATCTATCTTCTCTTTATTTAGGAAGAATAGTTAAGAAAGAATAAGTTAATACAGTTTTACTTTCAAACTATTGTGGAAATCTGAAAATCCCACTGTAACTAGAAGGACCTTGCATTGTATGTTTTTTAAGGTACCAAGTACCTGCTGATCTGGCACTTCAGGAGCCAGTGGAGACGGCTTCATTTCAGTGAGCACTGGACCCGGGAAAGGGCCTTTCTTCTAATTTTATGTAATTAAGGCTGGTGCTTCCATTGATAGATGCCAATTTGCATATGCACTGGAAACTCTGCTTGACTAACTGCAGTGCACTGTGGCTTATTAACCCTATGAGTTAATATTACACATAGATTATAACATTTCCAATCACAAGGCTATCAGATACAAACTTCTGAAGTGATTTTAAAAATACGGTTTGATTTCTCTATAGACTCCTAGAGACAATAGTACAACAGCTTTATGATCTTATTTATAAGCATTTCAAACCTTGCAGACCAATAAATAAAAAGCTGAATTCCTTCATTGGCAAAAGCCATAGACTTTTTATTGCACTAACAACCATTTTTATGCGTTTATTTCAACCTTTTTCTCCCAAGATCTAAATATTTTCTTGTTTGCAACAGAAACTAACAAAACTTTTATCTAGGCCTTTGAAAAATGTGTTGCTTCTGCTTGTTTACCCAATGCTAAAAACATTGCCATCTATAAATATTTTATTACAGTCAATACAAAGGCAGGATAATAAGCAAAAGCAGCAGTAACTACAAGCAAGGGAGACAGGAACCTTAAAACACATTCACATCAAGGGGAACAGACAATTTCACCCCAAATGACAGCAGAGGTATCATAACAATTTTTTTAACAATTGGATTGGGCCCAACATAAAGCAATTAATACCTTAGAGCAACTTGATTTGTACAAATGCCATCTCAGCTTTCATTCTGATTCAAGTGGTATCACAGACTTCAGAACAAATTTTGAAGCAAAGAATAATTAAAGATGTGAAACGTGAACAAGTGATACATGCAGGATTAGTTTCCCAGCATTAGGTTGTGTCCATCTAACCTGCCTTTTTTAGGCAAGGGAAATGCAGCAGATCTAATCTGACAACACTTCAGAAAAGCATTGCCCAAAGGAAATCACTAATTGACATAGGAACTAGGAGAAGGACTGTGTGCTAAGGATAGACCTAGCTCATGGCATAGGAAAACAAGATGAAGGAGTGTTCAAAGGGGAAAGCTAGACAGTAAGTTATTAGCCATTACTAAAAGATCAGTCTGGAAATATTCTTTAACATTTAACTTTCTTATTCATGCTACTGGCAGACAAAAGTGGAATTTTTCTGATAAAGCATAGGAGAGTCAATCAGCATTGTAAATGTAAAGGAGAAGGAAGATCTCATTTGGAAAGAACTGAATGATCTTAAGAATGAAAGAAGAGAGATGAAATACCATAGTATAAAATAAAAGATCATGTTTTAGGTGGATGTATCCACCGGCAAACAGGTGCGGCTGCGTAAATAAACTGAACCCAAAGCGGACCATCAGCCATCAATGGTAATGCTGCCACTGAAAATTAAAATGAAATCCTAGACCACATCAGGCAAAGTGTTTTCAATAAACAGTAATGTTCTGGTGAGATCTCGTACAACATACCACATTCAGTTCTGTCACACACACCCCCAGGAACTAGCTCAGCACATATACAGCAATAGCTTGCTTGTTGAGTGAAACAAAAATGAAGGCTGAAAGATAAAATGATTGCTGTCACTAAATACACTAGCTAGGCAAGCCTTGGCTCTTCAGACTGAATGACAACATTGGTACTAGAAAACAAGTAAAAAATGGCCATAAATGCATTCAGGCTGGAAATGAGTAGTCAGTGTCTAACTACCAGGAAGGTCTGAAACAGTCCTCTAACGGTAGGAGGAAAACCTATTCAATATTGTTTTACTCAAGCACCTACTTTAAAGAGGGAATGTACTTTCTGACATGTGTTTTTTATATTATGTGATTACCTGTGACAATTCAAAAGCCACTTATATCACTGGGAGTTTCTTCCAGACTGAGAACTATCCTTCCAGGCACTGAGAGAAGCCAGGAAAGGAAAGCCTCAGAAAGCCTCTAGTATCTGGTTAGCAGTCTTCAAGAAGATTAGTAATTGCCTGCAGATCAAAGCATGGCTTGATAGAAGCCTCCAACTTTTTATAACTTAACATATTCCAATTTTTCTCTACCCATCCTCTCAAATGTTGACAGACTGAACAATGTCTCTTCCAGATCAGGAAGAAGTCACACCACGGGAGTGGAGGCCAGAAGCTCGTTGTTTAAGGTAGGACAAGTGGCGAAGAGACAGTGAGACTCTGTGATGTGGGAAACATACTGAACTTCCAGCAAAATTGACTAATAAAGCCAAAGAAAAATCCCCCATCTTCTAAGCTATCTCTTATGAGACAAATAGATGCCTTATTGTGCAGACTCGCTGCCATCACATCCATTCCTCCAATCTCCAGCTGAGATACTCAACCTGCCAACAGCAGGACACTGCACGGCCACTGGGAAGAGATAGAATTGGGATTTCTTATGTGTAAATTGGAGTTCAAGCCACCAAGCTGAGCCACTGCATGCTCACATCATCTTCTCACCACACCACCTTCACTCCTGCCTTTTGTCTTTCTCTGGCAACTCAGCTGGTGCCTCAAGCCACAGCACAGTGAAATCTTCAGGTGTAGAGATTTTGTATTTTGAGATGACAGAGCATTGAGACCATGGCTGGGACCTCATCCTATGCTACATTACAAAGGATGGAACAGAATGTGTGAACTGTTCTGTGCTTGGCTCTGCTATGTTTTTCAATGTTTATGGGCCCTTTTAATTTTTCCATTTTTTTTTTGGTACAGGAGAGGTCCATAAGCCAGTGCTCGGAATGAAAGATGGGTTGAATCCAGCCCCTTTCCGTTTGAGATTTGCTCGTCATTTACACCCCTCTTTTTAAGGATTAGATTTTGTACACCCACCTCACAGACAACTAATTGTGCCTTATGAAACTTACCAAATTAGCTCTGCTGATTTCCAAAGTGTGCTTACCATCCCAGCAACCCCGAGGGGTACAAATCTCCTCTCTCGGGCCCCGCTGGCACCTGGTGCACGGAACTGGCATTGCTTGGTGATTTTGTCCCTTTCTTGTTTGGACACGACAGTGAGCCCGGCTCACTTCTGCCGTTGCAATGGCTTTCACTGTTGTTGTTTTCCAGGAAACAGGAATCACGATTGCTTTAGAACAAAGCAGGAATTTTTCTTGTTCATCTTCATACATAACAAAACCGTAAGTGTTAATACAAACCCCACATTCAGCTTTTTCCAACTGGAGCGCGCCGCTGCCATGACAGCTGAGAAACGACGGTCCCTTCTACCTGGCCCATTTCTTTCACGCCTTCCTCAGCGTCTTCCCGACGGAGGCTCCCGGGGGCTCGCCGCGGTGGCAGGCACCGCGGGATTCAGCAGGGACTGTTTGCCTTGGCCCAGGAGTCCTCCGCGGGGAATGGGATTTCCATTCCCCGACGTTTCCCTTGGTCGCTTTCCCTGGAAGGGAGC
>VZZY01010253.1:0-52750 GCA_013400335.1 Eurystomus gularis | reverse complement strand
GGCGGCCGGGGCCTGGCGCGGAGCGGGAGGCCGAGGCGAGGGGCCGCGGCGGGGTCCGGGGCTGGGTTAGATGCTCGCTTGCTGGGACCGCTGGCGTGGTTTGCTGCTCGCGTTTCAGCCGCAGGAGAAATGTTCCCCGCTTCTTCCGACTGCGTGGGTCTGAGGAAACTGCCCACGGACCCTCGTTCCTGTGCGTGCTTCAGTAATTCATCTAACAGCGTATGTGCTGTAAGGGCAAAGCCCCGCTGTATTTTAAAATCCGTGTAGAATCGGAGCCAAATATACCTAGAAACATTTGTGAGCGAGACACGCAGGTGTCTTTAGCAGCTTCCAGCAGGCCAGGATGCGGATCGTCCCCGGGCAGGGGGGGCAGCCCCGCAGGGAGCTCTGCGCTGGGCCCGTCACCTCTGACCTGCAGCGGGGAAGCTCCCCGGGCTTCGTGAGAGCAGAACGTTTGCTGGAAATGGAAGGAGCGGGGGACAGTTTGCTGCGTGGAATATACTTGCTCGGGAAACCCAACCTAGATGGTGCTCTTTAATCTTACAGAGCTCGTTGTGGCATCTTTAATGAGCACATATTCCTGTTTCAGAAGATTGCTCTTTCCATGTCAGACTATTCACTGTCAGTACTTAACCGTGGGTTAGAGTTGACTGAGAGGCAAGAGTGCCGTGTACTGATTTATGTCATACTTTCTAAGTGCTTGGGTTTTCTTTTGGGGCCATCATTCAAGAGGTGGATGATCCTGACTGAGATCTGAGAAGGTGACATGCTGTGTTACACGTTATAGCTTTGCTACTGTCAGGAACCTGCCTACTTCAGAGGAAACTATCATACTGAATCCCATTATGAATTCTCCTTAAATCAAGACCTTAATAAAATACACATATGGCTTTTCCATAAAATCCTACAAAATCTGCAAAATAATTTTCGAATTAGACACTTTTCATATAGATGTGTCAGCTTTAAGCAACAGATTTTAAAAAGTTTTCTTCATGTATCACTATGATAACTATATGCATCACCTGTAATTTACTTTATATTTTAAGAAAATGTAGCCCTCAGTTACACAAGGCTGCAGCTAAGATCCTGAATCTTGCCCTCAGTATTCACACCTAATTACTTTATGTGAGTCTTTCCATTGACTTTCCTGGGATTTCTCATGAACAACCTAACATGCACTAGTACTTACAAGCTGGGACCCTGGGATCCAGCTGCAGTAGTAAAAGATGGTTTAGTCCGTCCAGGCAAACGAGGGAAATGCTGATCAGATAGAAATACTCTCCCATGACTTGTAAACTACCTCCATGGGAGAGTAAAAAAACTAAGTACTCCTATTTAATTATAATCTGGATATCATTAACAAGCTCCTTTTGTATAGTGTACTCATTGTGAGATCGTGTTTTCATTATGAGCAAGGAGTATTTGGAATGGAGTGGTTTTAATTCCCAAATTACTGTTTTACACTGGTGCTGGTACTGGGGTCAGTGTGGGTTTGCACATATTTTTCAGAACTACTGTATCTTTTTTAAAAAAAAAAAGACATAACTCTTCTCTTTACAGAAAGTCTATTATGGTTTGTGACTGTACTTCACAGAGACAGAACTAAGCAACCCACATATGTATTACATGTCATGTAGTATATACTTCCATATAAGTACCTATTCTTTGTGGTAAAAGTGAAGTTTCTCAGTTTTCCCATGCTGTTCTTCTGAGAACTTTGTGGAAACTCTGATGTCTAGATCAGATTTAGAACCAGAAAGTGCAAATGAGTCTTCCCCAAAAGAACAAGATAATGAAAAGGTCTATTGTCCAAGTGGCAAGTGAAGAAAATCATAACATGGAGGTTGGTGCTGTCATAAAATAAGAATTCCCACTGCTAAAGCTCACTGTGTGACCACAGTGAACTACGCAGAGTAAACCATACTGTGGGTGCACTGTTCTGCAGCATCACCATTAACTTTTATATGCGAGTCTCTGAAATTACTGAAACGGTCGTCAGCTTCAGCTCTGAGCAGAGGCTGGGCCTGATGACCTACAGAAGTCTTTTCTAACCTAAATTATTCTATGATTCTACGATTTAGGAGTTACTAGTTTTACAACAGGGCACATCAGGAAGTCTATATGTGATTTCAATGAATGACTTAATAGATCCCTTAATGTTCTTTATTTCATTAGAGTTGTAGAAAATGAAATTATACACATAGCACATACACTCTAAGCCCTTTACACAACTGAGTCCATTGTGTTAAAGCCCTACCGTAATACTGACACCTCACAATAAAATTTAATGTTGATTTTTGCTCTTTCTGATACCCTGTATGTTTTGGTGTGTACACCCATTAAGACATGTGGTGCTTATCTACCTCTGTGCTTGGACAGGCAAGCTGTTCTTCCTCCATCCCCACTGCTCTTCTGGTGGCTTCCAGAAAGTGGTTGCCCTCCCATATCCTGTAGCACCTTCAGCTACAGTTTGTGCACAGGTAGTCACATATGGTGTTGGATTTGTGGGAATACTTAGCTGACTACCGAATGCCATTCACCTCCCTTCTAGAAACTGCTCCATAACGCTATTTGAGTCTTCCCTTTACTGTTTCAAAATTTAAGTTAATTTAGTCCACAGTCAGATCTGATTTTATTACTCTAGGGGACAGCTCAGCTGTGGGAATTTGTAGCAGCACTCAGGATAATTAGCACTAATGGACTTTCAGCTGCAGCCCAATCATTGTACGAGGCAGAGGGAGAGCCTCCAGAGCACTGGAATTTCCTTTTAGCTGTCAAGGTAGGGTTATGTGCGGGATGAGGAGGACCATACAAAAGCATAGGAAACAAAGTTGAGAGATTTCACTGGCTAAAAAATTGTCTGGATGGCTGGTCCAAAGAGTGGTGGTGAATGGAGTTAAATCCAGTTGGTGGCTGGTCACAAGGAGGTGTTCTCCAGGGCCCAGTACTGGGGCCTGTTCTCTTTAATATCTTTATCAATGGTCTGGATGAGGGGATCAGGGGCACTCTCAGCAACTTTTCAGACAACAAGTTGGGTGGGAGTGTCCATCTGCTTGAGGGTAGGGAGGCTCTACAGAGGGATCTGGGCTGGATTGATAGGCCAAAGCCATGGTATGAGGTTCAACAAGGCCAAGTGCTGGGTGCTGCACTCAGGTCACAACAAGACCATGCAGTGCTACAGGTGTGGGGAAGAGTAGCTGGAAAGCTGCTCAGCAGGAGGACCTGGGGGTGTTGGTTGACAGCCATCTGAACATGAGCCAGCAGTGTGTCCAGGTGGCCAAGAAGGCCAACAGCATCCTGTCTTGTATCAGAAATAGCATGGACAGCAGGACTAGGGCAGTGATCATCCCCCTATACTTGGCACTGGTGAGGCTGCACCCCCAGTACTGCATTTTGGACCCTTCACTACAAGAAGGACATTGAGGTGCTGGAGAGTGTCCAAAGAAGGGAAACAAAGCTGGTGAAGGGTTTCGAGAACAAGTCTTCTGACGAGCTGCTGAGGGATCTGAGGTTGTTTAGCCTGGAAGAAAGGAGGCTGAGGGGAGACCTTCTTGCTCTCTACAACTACCTGAAAAGAGATTGTAGCAAGATGGGAATCAGTCTGTTCTCCCATGTAACAAGTGATAGGACAAGAGGAAGTGGCCTCACATTGCACCAGGGGAGGTTTAGATTGGACATTGGGAAAAATTCTTCACCAGAAGATTTGTCAAGCAGTGGAAGAGGCTGCCCAGGGAAGTGGTGGAGTCACCATCCCTGGAGGTATTTAAAAGATGTGTATATGTGACACTTAGGGACATAATGCTGGGTTAACGGTTGGACTTGATGATCTTAAGGTTATCTTCCAACCAAAATGATTCTGTGATTCTTTGATTTTGTGAATCTGTGGTTGTCATCCCGTCCCCAACTGTATGCAGACATGTCTGAAACAGGCAAAATGCCGTCATTTGCTAGGATTGTGCCCTTCTGCAGACACAAAACAATGTGTGGCTGTAAAACTTCCTGCTAGGAAGTAGACCTTCGTGGACCCCTGCAAGGAATTCGTCCATCTTCTTAAGCTAGAGTACATAACTTCTGGTCCCAAACCCACTGCAGATTTGGGTACTCCTACTGTCTGGACAACTCGTTATTTTAGATGGGTAAAAGACTCACGTTGCCAAGTCAACAGTTGGTTTTGTTACTGTGGTGGCTTGCTGTGAAAGCTGTTTGCATTTGGGTTGTCTGTCTCACAATACACCTGAATTACTAATTGACTTAGATAATGAGTTTTGCAGATTCATCTGGTACCACTGACAGCATGAATGGCCAAAGTGAGTCTCTTAAAAGGAGCTAAAGAACGTGTAAACAAGGGAGTAGTGCTCTGCTGCTTTGCAGATGTGGTGCAGTGGTGGGTAGGTCCGTGTACTCATAGTGCCTGCCATCTGGGCTGAGAAGCAGATGAGGAATTTACAAACTTGGAGCACCCGCAGCCTGCTTTCTTTTTCATGATTGAACCATATGAGTGAGATGCAGTTGACAACCATGATTTAGGTGGGTTCTACCTGTCCTGTGCTGCTGATCTAGTGAAGCCCTCCTTGTGCAGCAAGGAGTCACATAAAATCCAGTGTGTTGTTTGGTGGAAGATGACAGTAGCATGCTCCTTTGTATGGATGAAGGCAAGATGTTGCTATGTGCTGATGTGCTAAATATCATCCTCCTGACTGTGGCCAGCTGCCCCCACACAACACCTGCATAGCTCGGCACAGATATCTTAGGATGTGGGACTCTGAGGGGCTCTATAGCTGTGTTTCAGAACTGGCCCTGTGTCAGCAACTGGTCCAGAAAGACCAAGGAAGTTATTCATACTGTATGTCCTGATCCCCATGCCACACACAGTGATCTTAATGAGTAATGGACGAGTAATGCGTGTGCTGGCTTGTGGGTAGTGAAGTACCTTGGAACATGTTGTAACTGATAGTTAATAGGGCTTTACAGTGCCTGCCATCCCTAATTTTTTTAATTTCTGAGATGATGGGATTGAGAATGAGATATTTTGTGGTTTTCGTATAATTAGAGCTTATTGGTTTTCCAAGTAACTCGCTGTGCTTCCTAACTCGGGGACAGGCTCTGATTTTATTGACTCGAATAGATTGCTTGCAGTTCCTTTAACTTCAGTAAAAGCTTTTGATTCAGTTGCAGTTTCCTGTTATCTTAACAATGAGTAGGTAGTAAGGAGTGCTGAAAGAACTTCAGAATGTTTCTGATTTTATGCACTTAGGTTCTTTATAACTTAAAACCACTGAAGTTAGATCTGCTGGCAGCCTAGTGAAAGTAAATGGCTCTTTTTTTAACTATCAGACAAGGAAGGCTGAGGAGAGCCTCTGTGGTGGTAATAATTGCTGCCTCTGGGGCTTTTTTTGTATTTCATTTCCTTCCCATCTATGATGAGAAATTATATAGGGTTCAAGAAAGGGGATATTATCTGCAGTTACTGAAGGTGTTGGTGTTCCAGGTAACTGCTGAGAATTTCCCCTTTTGTGCATCGTGCTCGTTTTGGTGGCAGCTGGAAAAGGTGGAGCGGTAGAGGCTTGTGGAGTTCATGTCTCTGCTTTAGCCTTGGAAGGGAACTTGTATTGCAAGATGAGGAAGGAGACAACTCAGAGGAGCAGGGGGCATGAGCTGAAACATATTACTACCCTGGTTTTCCAATTTCTTTGTTGGCATGATATGCCCAGCAAAGACAGGCATGTTTTTAGGTACCTGAGTGGAAAAAAAAAAGCCTTCCAAGCCAGTGGGAGGGTTTCCTGATTCTGTGTGCAAGAAATTTCCCTGAAGTGGGGTAAGGGATGGGAGGATGCTGACTTCAGCATGAGCCACAGAGCATCTCTTCTCCCTTGACATTATTTATGAATTATGACGGTGAAGAGGACAAATATTAATAACATGCAACTTGCGGTAGAGAAGTTCATTGAATTATAACCACTGATGCTGAATATTCAAGAGCATCTCTGTCCAAAACAGCCACCAGTCCCTTATGGGGAGAGTTCCATGGACGGGTGTTTGAAAGGGTAGAAACAGGCTTGTTTGTTGGAGTGCTGTCCATCAAAGGAAACAGGCATTTTAAAGGTAAAGTCCCAATTTAATTTCTCAGTATTCTTAGACTGTAGTTAATGAAAATGGAAAATCCGTAACAGTGCGTCAGAAAAATTATTCTGTTGCATGGGTATATGGCTAAGCAAGCACAGGTAAAATTGATAAGAAAACACCGTGGAAATATTTAGCTTTTGACTAGCATCCAGTTAGGGAGCAAGGGAAGCCTGAAAAGAACAAGAGCCGGTCTATTTACTTGCCATCTTCTAGGAGAATCTCCTCCTTTATACTAGACTTCTTCAAGACAGTGGCAGATACTCCAAGCAGCCTTCATGAAATTGGACCTCTGTGAGCAGAGGTAGCAGCAATTGCCTATTCTCTGTTGTGAGTTTCTTCACATGTCCAGCAGAGCAGTGTGTGGCACTTCCACCTCCAGGGTTGCTGTGAAAGCCCTGCATAGGACCCTCTTCCTCCTCTCTCCATGAATAGAAGACTGGAGCAGTGGAAGCCAGTTCATCTGATGCTCAACTTGGTTGGGCCCCATGGGTTGCCACATGTCCTCTTGGTGTCTTTGAGGTGTTTGGGAAGTGTGGTCTGCCCAGGAGAGCTGGCTCTTGATGGTATAACGCTGAATACTCCTGCTGCAACAGCTGGTTCTGAAGTGCTTGAAACGAATTTTCCAGGTAGCCACAGAAACATGTGTTTGTAAGTTTGGTGCTTTGGGAATGTGTTCTCAGCTGGTAGAGCAAGGGTTAGCCAGCAATGTGAAGCTACAAAGGTCTGTGCCAGCAGCCTGGCTTAGCCTGCTGGGAAGATGAGGTGTTAAATACCAAATGTGGTGCAATAAACACCATCCAGCTTCTAAAGTGAAGACAGGGGACCTTGCAGAAGACCCAGAAAATAAACAGAACTGTGGGAGGACTGTATGCGGAGAAGCCATGCAACCACAATACAAACTGGTCATGTAGAAGTGCAAGCAGCAGCGGACACAAATATGTACCTGGAACTAGAGCAAAGCACACAAGTCCAAACTGTCGTCACCTCAGGAAACCAGCACAGAAGCTTTCAGTGTGGATGAAAGGGTGGCAACAGGCTTGGATCAGTGGCATCTGTTACCACACACATAGCTTTGGGAACATGCCTTTCTTTGCATTGGAATTGGATGCAATTTCACTTTAATTTTTATTTTAGATTATCTTCTATATCAGAATTTGTGAGATGAGGCAATTAAAGCTCTCCTGTGTTAAGCATTGCTTCCTTTTGAAACTATTTTAAAGCACTGTGAGGGTAGTGAGAATTGGATTTTCTCTGGTGGAACTTTAAGTAGGCTTATTTTCAGGTTATCAGGCTGGTAAATATATTGAGATCTAAAGATCTGAAGTTCTTGAATCAAAATGAAATACTATTGAACAATACTGTACAAAACTAGGCACTGTTATTCAATGCTTTAGTTTCTCTAGTACCCCCAACCTTACATTTCAAAGGGACTGGTAAAATCACATGAAATTGAAAATTTGCTGTTTTAATATGTTTCAGAATTCAGTGACAGCAAATGAATGATTACATAGGCATTTCAGTTTATATGGTCCACTAACGATGTGATATTTACATGCTATATAAACACTTCCTAACAGAATTTAAAGACATAAAATCACAGCAAACAAACACTTTTTTTTTTTCTTGTTTCTGAAGCTGCTTGGGGCAGTTGTGAGCCTGGTGAATTTGAAATCCCAACCAAATGTAAAAAATTGCTACAGAGGTATAAAACATGTTAAGTGCCAGGAATGTAAGAGGGTTTGTGGAATGGTGGACTTTGCAGAGCTGGTAGGACTGTCCTGAGTCACTTCTTTATCACAGTTTCCTTTGGCATCATGCTGTTACTGGGTGGTTCAGCAATGCGTTGGTTGTGAAGGTGTGCCACCTCAATATCCTTGGTTCTCCATTAATGTGCCATCAAGAACAGGTAAAATGGCTTTACACAGAGATCAGGTCAATCTTCCCAGCTGTTCGGGATGGGTAGGAAGGAGGGATGAGTTAGCCACTGATAACTAGGTAACAGCCTGATAGAACCTCTTGAACAAACTGTTCTGTGACAGCCTGGTAAGGAATGTATTTATATTCCTTAGCTGTCTGAGCATGGCTTCTGTGTTTCTACAACACTGGTGCTAGAACTGACATGTATCCTTGAGGTCCATTTGCCTGTGCAGTGAAGGAACAGGCCGGAGAGAGAGGAGGCCCCCTTGCACAGCCCTGTGTTTGTTGTTTATGTTCTGAGGAGACAACATAGGAGAAGCTTTCATTGGTAATCTCCAGCAGTAACAACTGTTGCCTCCAGCAGAATTTTGTCCCGTTTTCCATGGTGTGTGCTGTTTCCAGCATCCATCTGTTTCTGACTAGAGCACTGGAAATACTCTACCAATAATACCATCCAGGTGTCTGTGCTACTATGGCTCCAAAAATTTAAATTTTTGTGGCCACTATTATAAGCACCAACTATTTACAGCTCTTTCCTAGTTTGAATGTCCTTAAATCATGTATTGCCTGTTACTGGATAATACTGAACATTTAAGCAAGGCTGAGCATGTTGAGTGCAGATTCAGTTCGTTTTGCTCTCTGGCATATTCACCAGAACATTGTGTTCACATTTGGGGATTCTGGGTAGGATACACAAAAGGTAAAGAAATTGATAGACAGGAAAATAGATCAAGTGCAATGGTTGTGCAGGACAAACTGAAGATTAATGTATAAAATCTCCTTATTAGAGAGAAAAAA
This sequence comes from Eurystomus gularis, assembly GCA_013400335.1. NCBI lineage: Eukaryota > Metazoa > Chordata > Aves > Coraciiformes > Coraciidae > Eurystomus > Eurystomus gularis. The sequence goes on along the minus strand of VZZY01010253.1, from coordinate 43,912 downwards.
ATTACTGAGAATTTTATTTTCTGTCAGTGAGTACCTCATGGCAGGAAAAAAATCAATTGTCTTTCTAAACTGGGGCATTTAGTTGTCTTCTGTTACAGATCTGCAACAGATTTGTGGCTCTATCTGCTTCTCAGGTTTAGGACCCAACTAAAATTGTTTTCAACATCTCAGTTACTTAACCAAGAATTTCTGTTAAAATTTGCATGGCTTCTAAAGTTTCCACTCAGTTCTTTGTTGTGAAAGTGGGAGTTTTATCCATCTCTTGCACACCCAGGGGAGCTCTTGAATAAGCTTCATCGTATCACCAGTTCCAAGGCAGACTCTAGCTCCTGTCAGATGCTCTCTTCACAACCCACAACAATTAAGTTTTGTGGGAAGGCAGAAATGAATCACCATCTGAGGAAGCCCACCAAGAGAGGACATAGCCAGAATATGAGCGTTTAGCATGTCAGTCGTACCTTTCTGTTTGTGGGCAGTCAGCCGTGGCTTTTGATGGTGCGTTAACAGACTCCTGGGCAAAAATCATCTCTTAGTGTAGGAATTCTGCTGTCAAATTATTCTTCTGTATGACAAAACTTCTCCATAACCTATGGCAAGCTCATTACCAATCCTCAGAAGTCTCCATGAGTAAACAAGTGAGTAAACTGCACTGTTATCTTCATGCTAGCAACCATGGATGGTCCTCTGAAACGCGAGCATGAGCTGTTGCCAGTTCTCATTCATAGTTGTTGTTTCTGGAATATATTCCCTTCTCTTAATTATCCAAGATTTCCTGAAGCAAGTATCCCTCAGACTACAAGAACCATTAAACTTCAGAAAAAATGCAATGGAGAGCTGGGTAGAATCATGAAAATATATTTGTGTCCTCTTCAAACCTGTTCATGCTGACAGGCTGACTGAAACAAATTCCTTTTCTTGCTTTAAAAGTACTTGATTATTATGAATGATTGTAAAAGTCGATCCATTTTAGAAGTTAACTATGAACTTCAACTAACAATACATATAAACACTATGCAGGGTCTGCTAACTGCTGCTTTATTATGTAGATCTACTTTCTTGATGGTGTAGATGTTCAATGCCAGTGTATCTGCATGTTTGTGTGCGATGTAAAGGAAGCAGTGCGGCTGGGTGGCTGAGATGGTTACCTGTGTCTTTTTGTGTATTCAATCAGAGCGCTCATCTCCTCTCCTTTGTTGCAGTTTCACGTCCTTGAATGTCCCTCTGTTTCTTGAAGATGAAGAAAATGATTGTGTGCTTCTTGCTGCTCTTTGGACACACTCTACTTTCCACTGTCTCTGTCATGGCAAAAGATCTCCCTGGGGGACATTTGGCCCGAAGAAGAGATGTTAACTCACAATCTCTAATAGGTAAGTTACAAAAAAAAAAACAACAGCAAAAAACCTTGAACACCAGCACCAAAAGCCATCTCAAATACAAGTGATAAAAGGCATGAGCAGCTGGCCTAACCTTGGCTGTGTGTGTTTATAATAAAAAGGAGATTGCCGTTTGCAAGCAGAAGTATGAGAAAGTTTGTTGACCGATTAGCAGCTGTTGAACAAAGATGTTTACTTTTGGGGTACTAGATCTACTTTATGTAAGTGGTCTGAAATAAATATTTGCTATAGGACTGTTGTCTTGGAAAAAAGACCTTATTTTCACTGTTTAGAGGAAATACGTACTGATCAATGGAGGTTCTGTCAAAGCTGCCTTTTACCATGCCAGCAAGTTTTAGCTGTCTATATGTATGTGCTGTGCATAAGGATAATTGAGTGGAAATCAGTGGCTATTGAAATGAGGCTTGTCGTTGCATTGCTTGATGCTAATCCCTTCATTTTGTCAGGTTAATATTATTTATAGTAAGTAGCTCAGTTTTCCTCATTTCTCAAAAATCTGAGGACAGGATCTAGCAGTTTTAGTTTGTGGCTGTCATATTTTAATCTTTCTCTTCTTGATCATTGCCTGTAAGTCATCAGGCAGTTTGCTAATCAACTTTTTAATTTTCTAACAGTTCATGACTCAGAATCATTTTATTTTGCTCATTGTTTAAAGTAATTGTCAGATTATGAAAACAGCATGGATGGGGTTTGGACGCAGCCCTTCATTAGAGATTTATGTTACACATCAGTAGTAGATATAAGCAGATAATCTCTCTTCAGCCACTGGGAGGTGTTAAGTGGCCTGTCTCCCCATAAGGATCACCTAGCCTAGGTGAGTGTGAGGAATGTGAAATGTCCTGCAGAAGATGTGCTGGGAAGACAGAAGAAGAAAGCAAGCCAGAACATCGGAGAATGGGTGACAGAGAGGGGGGCACCAAGTCTTACCAGTGAAACTCTTCTCCAAGGAAAACCTAATCCTTTAAATATGTAAAAATCCATAAACTACCATTCACAATCTGTCCTTTGTTAACTTAAAAGCATTAGTTTTCAATTCCTGTAGAACAAATTTAAGCCAAATAACAACAAGTTTCCCTTTCTAATTAATCTTTCTCAAAACTAATAGATGCGATCTTGAAACGTTTGGGGTTCTGCAACTGGAGACACAGCTCTAGAGATCTAGTGCACTAAAAAACATGGAGAAATACCCACATTCACACCATACTCAACATGACTTTCAAACTGTCTAAAATCCTGAATTCTAAAATGTTATTAAATAGCAGCCCCTCCTGGATATTTTAGGGTGCCCAGCAAATACCTTAAGGGAGCTTATTACTTTAAGAAATAAACTACCTGTCTCTAGAAAATGAACACAATAGCAAGGTGTTACGTGGAGAAATGAAAAGATACCATGTATCTCACCTTGCCTTTTTTTCTCTGTGATTTTTAAAATTGCTTTTACAGCCTCCTTTTCATACTTTAAATAGTGGAAAATATACTAAAAGAATTAGCACTCAATAGAAATAAAAATGTATAGATGAAATTATTTCTTTCTTCTTTCAAAAGCCAAGTGATTTGTGGTCCCTGCATTTGGAAATTTGGGATCCCTATTCTGTTTGGCGTGTGCAGGATGCAAACAATTCTGGCAGCTCTGGCTGAAAGAACCTTTTCAAGACATAAAATGATGCAAGAAACCTGGGACATTCTCTCATCCAGCCCATAAAAGTACGTGGCAGTTTGGAGTCAGACTCTTTTACAATAAATTAGGTCACCTGCTTCAGATTCAGCAGTGCTTATAAATAGTGGCATGGTTAAAACGTGCCTCTCTGTACAGAACAGAATGTGTGAAATGCATGCCACTCTGCTGGAAAGTGGTAGTGTTCCTTACATGACATGAGAAAGAACAGGGCCAAACCCTGATCTCAGTGACATCAAGTCTATTGACTTAATAAAATCACTCCAGAATTACAGCAATTTAACAGGGATTAGAAGCTGTCCCATTCTATACAGTATGTATATTACAAATAGTCATGGCGAGCACAATTGCTGCGGCTGTGGAAAGACTTGGTTGGCAGGCAAATGTAAGCAATATAGCTGCAAAGAACCAGCAGATACCTGGAAAAGTAATAAAAGTTCAGACGGGGGTTTGGGTTTTTTCGTTTGGGTGGAGGTCTCTGTTTTTAGGACTAAAATGAAGGATTATGCTATGTAAACATTAGTAGCATTAAAATAATTTTATTCTTTTTTTCTTCATTTTACCGATTTTTAAAACAAAAGCATACTGCTGTGATAACTTTACTGGTGAAATACCAGTAGTGTCCATGTACAGAAGTAAAAGTCCTTGCTCCAGGAAACTGGCAACATAAATAAACAAAATGGAATGGACAAAAAACCCTGTGGGATTGTCCACATAGAGGTAAAAGTACTTTGGGATCCAGCTTTAGGAGGATTTAATTTCTTGACAGCCATGCACCAGTACTTCATAGATTTCTTAATTGTCTTGTAAGAACTAATAGCCTATATGTTTTAACAAAGGTTTTGGAAGGAATGAGCTGTGTCTTCTCTATGTTTGTCTTATCCCTAGTCTTTCTGCTAAATCTCAGTGTGTGTTGTTTTAATTTGGCAGATCTTTGCATAGCTTATTTTTGTTTAAAATCATTATTGCTATAGCTAATAATTTCCATTAAAGATCTGAAATCTTTCATGCAAGGATCAACTGGACATAAAGTTTTTGAAACTCTCTTTATGTGGCCCATGAAAGCCAAACTTGTTTTGCAGGTGTTTCTTTCTTTAAACACTCAATCAAACTTCAAAGTATTTAAAACTTGTCAACTGTGCCAATTAAATTAAATTTGTTAACATTTTCTTAAATCTTTCTTGCAGCATATTAGTTGTAGAATGTGTGGAGTCGCTTTAGAGACAACATGCATTTCTTGTAATAACAGAATTTGTATTAGATTGCTGGAAAATATTGTTTTAATGTGGGTGTATTTATGTTTTAAAGGAGTGTTTTGATAGTCCTGCGAGTTCTTATGAATTAACAGAAAGAGAATGGTCCATTTGTCTTTCCTGTAGCAGAGGGTGATCACCTCTCCCATTATGTGACATATCAACTAAATTTTGCCTTCTCTTTCCCCTCATCAGTAATTTGATCCTGAGTATTGGATTTCTGGCCTTTTCCTGATTCCTTAAAGGAAAATAATCTTTTGGTTTAGAATCTTCTCTTTTAAAGGCTTTGTCAGGGCTCTGAAGAGTTTTTACTTAGCTCTCTGACAAAATCATTGTTCCTGCTGAGTGCAGCTGCTTTGTTAGATTACACACAGACCACTGAAAGCACAGTTTGCCAGTTTAGCGTTGCTTTTTGGACACTAAAGAAAAGCAGTAATGGAAATATACTTGGCTACATGGTAATAAAGATAAAGTTATGTCTGTTACATTAGCTAATTCCTTTCAGATTTAACTGAAATGGGCTTTCTGCACCTAAACAGAGTGATGAGGAGCTGTGTCAGTTGGCCAGCATGGTGATTTCCAAACCGGGATTTCAAGGCCACGGTCAGAGGTCCACAGCACCTTTCAGCAGGTTCCATGTTCAGAAGCAACATGTGCCCAGTCTTTGAAAGATGTAGCTTTTTTTGGTGTCTGATGTTCTGGGTTTTTTTGGTGAAGCCCATTTGGGACTTAGACCCTATTGCATCTTAATCATTTATTATGAACAAAGCAAAGCAAAATTTAAGCATTGTGGAAAAAAGCACAAGTTTTTGTGGTTTGTTTTTTTTATTTTATTTTCTTGATGAATTCTGTTCTTGTAAACTGGGCATGTATTTCATGTCACATGGGCCTATTTTTTGGAGGTGTCTGAAGTGGATGCATGAGAAGAATTGAATAAGCTGTTGAATAATATTCTGAGTGAAAACATTCCTTGTGTTCCTTAGAATATAAAACGTGTGCCTATCTGTTTTTGAAAATAACTATTTATCTGAGGAGAAGAGCTAATTTAGGGGGTGTCCCTTACATACTACATGATACTACAAGCAAGAAACTACAAGAGATTAACTGATACTGCACAAAATTGGAACAGAGAGGGGAAAGGAGGCAAAGAAGGAAATGCACTCAGCTCCTGTTCAGTAGAAACTGCTGCTAAATGCAAATGCCCCTGTCTGCGTTAATTTATATTTTGCAACAAAATATATAATGATTTATCTCTATATGATTCCACTGATAATATGAAGGTAAGTAATATGAAGTGCAGAGTGCTTACTACGTTTATGAATCACTCACTACAGTCAGTTAAAATTATTCCAAACATTTTTATATCCTGCCCAATTCTTAAACTTGTGTGCATGTAACTTTAGGGCTCAAGAACATTATCAAGTTTACCATTCTGGGTTAAATTTTAGCCGCAAATCAGAAGGAAAAATATATGACAAAAGTGAGTCCAGTCTGTGATGCTTCTGTGGACTGCAGATAAGATTTCTGCTAGTTTTGTTTGAATTCATTGAACATTTATACACAAAGAGCTGGCCAGACATCTCTAAATACTACTGATGTGGACTGCTGAACCACCATGGGCTGATGACTGCTGTAAGAAACTCAATCACAGCCTCAGCAATGTGTGTATGTGTTACTTCTTGACTAAAATGCAACCCTGCCAAGTTTTTTTGTCCTCAGACACATTAATCAGACTCATTGTAACTGAAGTCTGCATTGCAATGGATGTCAGAATTGTGTCATGATAACTACGTCATGTGTTTGACTGAAGTGCTGCAGCCTGAGCTGTTGTCTCCCGTTTCTGGGGACCCTGTTGACCTGTGAATGAGAGAGCTCAGCAAGATGCAACTAGCCCCAACAAAAGCCACACCCAACAGGAAGCTCCTCCAACTACTTGGCTCCTGGTTAATATAATCCTGGCCTTGCCCACCACCCCAACCACAACAACCTGGGTGAGGGCAGAGCCCTGTTAGGGGTGTGAAGGGCCACTGAGGGAGCCACCTCTGTCTGCTGTGTCCAGGAGGTGATGCTGGCACCACAGTGGGCAGCAGAGGAGCTGGGCCCATAGGAGCTTTTGGCAGGATTGTTTAAAAGAAGACTTCTGAGGGGCTGTTGCTGAGTTCAGTGTGGGCCTGTGTGATCAGGCAACTGATGGCAGCATAAAATGGTGATGGCTGAACCAGTGCAAGATTGACATACTACGCTTGTACAGTATGTGGGGAGATCAAAACTATTCTAGGCGCTAGATAAAAGCAGGAAGAGGTTGCAAATTGCAGCTTTTCAATCATCACTTATTAAGTTAAAATATAAGCAAAATCCTAATGAAACTTTTATAAGGATGCAAGGTAATCACATATCAATTTAGACTCTCTCTAATCAAAACATAAAATTGCCCTATAAATCAAGATGTGTTCTATTTTGAAAGCGAGAGAGAAAGCATTTTACAGTCTGTGAAATAACCTGTTTCTTCTGAGGTGTGCAGGTACCTCTTACAATCACTGTGCCTCGAGGCAATATTAGCAATTGTGCGCTTTGCGTCCCAGTAACGGTTGTCTCAGTAGCTGAGAGGGCTCCTGTGTATGCCGAGTCTTGAAACTTCAGCTTTCACCTTAATCTCTCGGCAGTCAGCCTCTCCCCTGCAGTAGCTGTTGTCCATTATCTACCTGGCTGAGGTCTAAAACAGTAGCAGGAAGGCTGCACTTCCTCAGACCACTCTGCTCTTTCAGGTTTCTGGGTTTTCTTTGCAGTGGGAGACCTTCTGTTTGTGGCTTTGAGGCTTGGTAGCCTGGTTGTGCTGAGGCTGTGCCTCCCCAGCCCCGTCAGGGGCCCTGGAGTCTGCAAAGGCAAGATCTGAACAGTGATCATATCCCTGCCCGGCCAGCTGTTCCCTGCAGAAGCTGTTATCCCTTAAGAAGGCCCAACTAATGAGCCATGAGGGCTAGCTGGGACAAATCCCAGGGATTTGTGTCCTTTTCTGAGTACGTTCATTTGTAGCCAATGATCATGGAGTGAAAAGTTTAGATTTTGGTCTGTATTAGCAATTTTTAACTGCGTAACAACATTATGCTTGACAGCTGGTATATTTAGTATTTGTTACTAATTTTTAAGTCATGTATCAAAATAGCATTCACTTAAGCCACTTAAAAGGCAATTCAGTAATTAATGTTATATGGGATTAGGTTCTATCTCTAGCAGCACAGTAAACTTTCTTGTGTTTGTTTGATGGGTAAGTAGTATTTCCTCTAACAATACCTCTTCTTTTCCCNCCCCTTTTTTCCTTTTCCCATTTTTTTAAGTGATTTGTAAGTTTGTCACAATGAGGAAAGAATATCTGCTGCTATTGAAAAAACTGAGTCATGCACTACTCTGCAAATGCTCTTTGTATTTCTGAAATTGTTTGTTACAACCCTGCAAATTACTGTGAAATACCATTTCTGTTTGAAAAAGAGTTTGCATTGATGGTAACTCACTGAGTAAAATTACAAACTGGTTTTATGTGTATATTCTCAAAGATCCCAAGGCCTCCCCTGTATATTTTGTCTTGAAGGAAGAACAGGCTAAAAGAACACTGGGTATTCAGAAGTGTGGTAGTTTTGGCTTCATTGAGAGTACTTCAGCTTAATAATTTAAAAAGCACATATGTACAAAATTAACTTGAAAATCCTAGAAACAGCACTTGCATAACTAAAAGAACACCTCATTTTATAGGCATGAATGGGTCATCAGACACTATGTGAATGAAGACATCATGTCTTTAAATTGCTTTGGAAGCCAAAAGACGCCATTTACTTAAGTACTGCTGAAGTGGTAGAACTACTGGTTTGCCAGTGAGCCTGATGTCTCAAGTATTTTGGGGCGCAGGGGGAAGTGGTATCCAGCACTATCCCATGGTGCTGTTTCTGAAACAGTGCTGGAAAAGAGTCTAATACTTAGACCGTTACCAGTGGATAGAAATATGTGGATTCAGGTCAGCTGATCAATGAGTGATGCTGAGGTTGCTAGCAGGTTTCCCTGTAAACAAAGACATGGATGGCTTAAAAAATGGATGGGAGTTTCTAAAACAGTAAACTAATATCCTGAAAGCAGAGCAGCACAACTCATTAAGGACACACTTTTTCACTGAATTTTCTATGCTGCTAACAGTTACTTACTTATCCTTCTCTGATAATTTCTCTGCCCTTCCAACAGTGCCCCAAGTAGCTTGGGCAAGATAGGAGTTTCAGATCTTCAAGGAGAAAGACACAAAGATCATCTTCTCCCACACAATCACCTTTTTTGGTGTTTGTTGTGATCTGTTGTTTACAGAAGTGTTCAGGAAAAGACAGAGTAAAAAGGCAGAGTAAATGCCTCCAGGCTGTCTGTGGTAACTGGATTCAAAGTAGCATTAACAGTGTGTACTACAAGGTTTCACCATCCTGGCTCAGAAAATCAATTTATCATCTCCAGAGTGTGAGCTGTGCTCAGCTGAGAGCACATAACATTTGTTTCTGTCAGGAAGTGGCGGGTAAATGTTTATGCTGCCAGAACAGGCCTGTGGGTATCAGGATGGTTCATCCCTCTATCCAGGTGTTCTCCTGCCTGCAAGGGAAAGCAACCCACTTCCCCAGTCCTCCTGACCATGGAAGCAAGTTTGACTCCTGTTAGGAAACACAACAGTTTCCATCTCAGAACAGCTGAAATATGCAAAGAGAACTAAGGAACATGAGAGTATCCCTGCACTATACTTTGGCTTTATGCCAGGGACAGCACCAGTCTCAGTAAAGAAATGGTGAAATACTAGGAGTCAGTTTGGGGACTCTGGAATTAGAAAGACTTTAATAATGACCTTGTTATTTCATAAAGGATAACAAGGAAGAAAGAAATAGAAATAGAAAGGTGAAATGAGAACAAGGTAATGGACCCTCCAGCAGTGACTGATAACGAAGCATTTGCATGTAGAGGGAAATGGAAATCTGTGAACAAGAGCCTCCTGCTGTACAGTCCTCCCAGAAATTTTGAAAGTTCAGAAAAGATTTTGTCAGACACAGTAAAGGAATGTCTGAAGGCTGTGTTGCATTTAGAGTGTTCCCAGATGAAGAAAATTGTAAGGAGGAACGGGTGAGCTGCCAAACTCATAACAAATCTTTGGGTTAGGGCCAGAGGCCTGCGAGTCTGGGGAAAGGCTGAGAGCAAGGATGGGGCCAGGGTGTATGGGGACAGCTCTTAGGCCCAGGGTCTGTCCCAGAGCTGGCAAGAGGTGGACTCACCTGCAGAACCAAGTGCAGCACATACATGTGCCAGGAAAGGGGTACTGAGCAGTTTCTAATATTTACTTCAGAAACTAGGTGTGATCATACCATCTATAATGCACCATACCATCCTTCACCCTTCTTTGAATTAAAATGAGAAAAAAGGAGTGCAAGCTAACTTGCACAAAATGTCTTACTAGAGCCAAGAAGTGTTTGGAATTACTGCTATTCTTCATTTACTCTTGGCAACAACAACACAACATGTTTTCCAAACAGGAAAAAATGTTACATTAACTACTTGGTACCTCATGTTTGATCTTTGCAAATGAAGCTATTGCAGTTTCCTAGAAGGTGTATGTAGGTAATCCATAGATATATCTTCCTTCCCATCTGAACCTTTTGGTCTTGGTATATTTATGAATAAATTGCAAATTTGAATGTTCTTGTATAATTATATGTCAAGAAGATTAGGCCTTTGTGATGAGCTAAGACATCTTTTGGAAATTTCTGAGAATTTGCCGAACCCAGTCTTTCTGGCTGGATATTTAGCTTGGGAAAACCAGAATTCTGGACTTCAAGAACAAATTATTTGACACCCAGCAAGTTAATACATTTTGAAACAAAGTTGGTAGGAGTTATACTGAGATTTACAAAGAAAGAAGTTGTAAAGAAAAGAGAGACGAGTAAGGTTGAGGTCTAGAGAGAAAATGAGATAATAAAATGAAAAAGAAAGGAGAGAAATTTAGGAAGAATTTTTATAGTATGCTAACTGGGAGAATAGTTTTTTATTTAATTCTGAGTGAAGATTTTTGTTCTGTTACTCAAAGGTAAAATCTAAAAGTAAACCTGGTGTTATTGCTGGCAGTCACAGGTGTATACATAACTGTGGAGTGACCTAAGAAACACAATATACCAAGTCTTAGAATTGCCATTAATGCATTGCCTGCTCAGGCAATAATTTTTCTGTGATCTCGTTTTTTCTTAAATGATCTCATCTGTCCTTTTTGCTTGAATTTCTTACTCTATAACAAACATCTTTGTGGAACTAATATTTACCTGTTAAAAAAAAATAACTTTTTTAATGTCTTACCTTTTCTGTAGTATTTACCAAATAGAGCTAACCTTTTGCTTTGCATACAGCAGTAGCCTTCTTTAACATTTACCCATTCTTGTGTATTAGGGTAAAGATCTACATAGCCAAATAAGCAATAGCCTGATTTTTAAAAAAGTATTGAGTCATAAAAATGTAGGAGAACAACAGAAAATAACAGTCAATCTTTTCAAGGGAGCTGGCTTGCAAAAATTTTCAAAAAATCACCATCTAAAACTTGGGTCCTTTGAATGTGTTCAGTTTGAATATCCCGAAATGGAAATGTTTGAGGAAATTAAACAGCGCCAGGGGACATTCTTGGGCACTGGGACTCCACCATTATTGTTGCTGTTAAGTTGCCGGAGCTGTCTCTGGCCTACAGTGATTAGCACTCTCCAGGCAATCCCCGTGCATGGTTCAGAGGCTACAAGGGGACAGGGATTATTCCCAGTAGGCAGCTTGTGTACAGCCACTGTTATAGTGGGAAGGTGAGTTTAGTACTGTGGATGCTGGCCAGCTGGCCCCTGAGCTTGTGTCTTAGACTACTCTCTGGCACTGAGACCAGCACTATAAAATGGCCCCTTTCTGTACTACTAAATACCTTCAGCTTACAGAGTGGTGGCATCCACATTACTTATTAGGATACGTCCCTGGCTCATGCTGCTTCCCATGTCATGCCTGAGGGTTGTTTGAGAAAATGTTAATTGTCCTAGAACAAACAATACCAGGAACTGTTCTGTGCATTTAATAGCCTAGAAGAGGCAGTTCCAATGCCCTGGAAAACTCCCTGATGCTGCTTCAGTTATATTAAAGCAATGTAGCATTAGTTAGAAGTAAGCTGAGAGGGTTCAAACACACTCTCAGACAGAGACCCTGGGTAGCTGAGCAAAGTCAAAGCAGTGTGAGCTTCCTCAAAGTCAGAGTAGGGCTTCAGGCCTGAGTATAATTTGCTTTGAGAAGGTAGTGGTAGGAAACCTGGAGGAATCAGATAAAATAATGTAATAGAATCTTCAGCTTTAGGGGAAATTAAGATACTTAATACAAAAGAATATTTTCAGCTTTGTTTTATGTATCTATTGGTAATTGGATCCCAGCTGAATTCTTCCAAGTAGAACTGAAATTTCTTTGCATTGTTAATTTTGCAAAGATGGCATCACTGTAACTGTCATTTACAGACAAACTGGATATTGAGAGGAGGAGAAGAACATATTTACTATTGAGACTTATCCTTCCCTTGCCTCCTATGTCGCTGTCTTGCTTCTCTTGGCCTTGCCTTTGGATAATACAGCTCACACTGAGGGTTTTTTTAACTTTTGTGCTGGCAATACAAAACCTCTGCTGACTTAGAAGCAGGCTTATGGATGAGTAGCTCTTTTCAATGAGTGTGTCACTTTTAATAAGAAGAGTGGAAGAGAATTACTTTTGGGTACAAGGATGCTTGCCAAAATAGTGAGAAAGTTCCCTGTTTGAGAGCTGGTAAGAGGAAGATGTTGTAGTTTACAGAGCAAGTGCAAAAGCATGCAACTGCTAGAAAGGTATCACTGAAAGTTTATCTGAGGGGTTGAGTGTTCAGATCTGTTAGTCATTACTGATTCCCACTCCTGAAAATACCACCCAGCTGGAGTTTTGCTTAGTGAAAGAGTTATGTTATTTTTCATGAGCCCATCCCAGCTAAATCAGCTTTAATAATTACAAGATTATTAGAAATTTTCACCAAATCAGAAGACAAAGATTTTAAATACATTTTAATCTGGAAGTGTTTGGTATTTCTATAGACAAAATTTTCCTAGTAAAAGTAGTTTTGGATTATACTGTATTACATTCAGACTCATAGATTTTTCTTGAGTAATTTAGCACAATGGGGTGTTTTTCTGGTAGTACTGTACACTAAAGCTGTCCAGGTTTTTTCCTACCCAGATTCATGCCTGGGTTCAAAATACATAAGTGGGTCTCTTCAGACTGGGATCCAAATCTTTGTATTCAATTTAAAAGGATTCAACACCATGGCTTTAATTTTGACTTGTTCTAAAGGAAATAAAATAGCAGTCATTTTACACTTTTGCCTTCTCTGGCCTCCCCTCATATACACACACGTATTCTTAACCTTTTTTCTGTAATTATCTTTCTTTCCCCCTGCTCTGCTCCCACAAATCCTATGTTAGCATTATCTTTGTATTACAACTGTACTGGAATATTTCATGTTACATTAGTAATTAGATATGCTACTAAGATTACAAGATAGAAAATAGTTAATATGTCATGATATCTGTATCCCATTAGAACTGGAATTTTGTTTCTGCTCAATTTGGCTTGCATTCAGCATCCTCTGACTTTGAAAGAATGAGCAACCCAAGCATATTCCTATGCTTATGAATAAAGCCGTACTGTAGACTGCTCATGAATAAATTCAGGCAGTCATTTTTATTGTCATCAAAGAGCATTTTTATTCTATGCCCACAAATGTTCTTGGTAATCTCTGAAAGAGGCCTCTGAGTTAACAAGTGAGAACAGGCATCTTTCTCACCCCTTGCCTTGGCAGAAGTACATGCTCAGCATTCATCAGCAGTCACAAGTGAACTCATGTAAAGGCTTGTCTACAGACAGATGTTTTTCCAATTGAGCCTTTGATTGGCCCACTTGTGCAGTATGACATGACCTTTAATTATACAGTCAAATACTACTTTTCCACTGAGCATTTGCCTCATTCAGTGTGCAAGAGAGATGGGAGTGCACTGGGAATCAAATTGGGTTGGGCAATAAAGGGAGATTAGGGGTATCTTGGCTTAGTAAAATGAGGACACCACTACAGTTTAATGAGCATTCTTGCTACCTTTAATCTTTCAAGCTAGGCAGACAAACGGGCGGCTAGCTACTTCACAGGTTTATTCATAGTCGCAGGAATTTAAGAACATAAGCAGACACACTAGTTGAAGCCATAGGTCCATCTAACCCAGTGTCCTGTCTCTGACAGTAGTCAAAAGTGGGTGCATATGAAAAAGTTTAAGGACAAGGCAGTAGTACCTGCAGGTACGCCCCCAAATGCTATGCTTCTGTGGGTCAGGGATTTCCTAACCTGGAGGTATCTTCAATGTGGATATTAAACCTCAGTTATCTTCACCAGCATCCCATTAAAGCCATTTAAAGTCCTTTTAATCTGTTGCCATGAGCTGCCTTCTATAGCAAGGTTCGTGGCCCACCTCCCCCTGCTTGCCTTAAGCCTGCTGGCTTGCTGTGAATGGTCAGTCCCCATCCATTCTCATCAGGCAACTCATGCATATGACTCATATTCTTTCGAAAAAGAAGGATGCTGGGCAGAAGCCAGAGGATGTACACAGGGTCCCAGAAAGTTTGTAGCATGCCTAGAAGGCAGCCAGCCTTCACAGCTGCTGTTATCCATGGTAGCTTGGCCTGCCCACCTGTGCAGTTGTCAGATATAGATATATTCTGTGGTACTTCTGCTTCAGTGGCTCTTGGAAAAAAAGATTGCTGATGGCTGAAATTTCAGATTTCAGGAACTGTGTGAGTGGTCTTTTGGCCAAGTTGAGTGCCACTGTAGACAACAGGATTTTCTCTCTGATGCAGCCACAGAACTTCTGTGTGATGCTGAGCTAGCCCAATAGTCAAGACTTTTCCCAGATGGCCATTAATTATGTGTTTGAAATCATGGGGTTTGATTTGCAGAAGTGCTGAGCACTCACAGCTGCAGCTGACATCATTGAAAGCTGTACTTTGTACGTGCATAGTGCTGCTTAATGCCAAGTTCTCTGAAAAATCAGTCCCTTCCTGGCTTGTATCAATTGTCCTTTCCCGGCTTGTATGCAATTAACAGAGGCTTTTGACCTGAATTCCTTTGTGCTCTGTTTTCCCTGTTTGTAATTGAGAACTGAATACTACCCTGCCACATCAGAGTGTTAGATTTCTAAATTCTCAGGCACTACTACAAAAAGCATCACAGTGCGGCGCACCCAAATAGTAACTATGTATGAGTTTCCATCCTGTGTGGGGTATGACATCAAAATCTCAACTATGTCAAAAACAGGGTACAACACAAATATCTACCCATTCTACTGCCATTTTCCATTCTGGGCACTGACCTCCCCAAAAAAATAAACCAAAAAACCCAGAAAAACCTGATCATGTAACAGGCAGCTTTTGTCATTTACTGGAGGCCAAATTTACATTGCCCAAGTAGCCTTAGTCCTGGCATCTCCTGCTGTTCCTGTATTTTTCCAGCACTTGTCTGAGTGTTTGTTTAGACAGGATGTTTGAGACAACAGGTCAACCTGAACCAAGTTGCATTTTGAAATTCTTGTAAAGTATTTTTGTTTGCATTTTGCCTTCCAGAAAATACTTGCAACAACAAACGTCTGGACCTTGTCTTCATCATTGACAGCTCTCGCAGCGTACGTCCTTATGACTTTGAAAAAGTGAAGGAGTTCATTTTAACCATCTTGCAGTTTCTGGACATCAGTCCCGATGCCACCCGAGTAGGTCTTATTCAGTACGGCAGCACAGTCAAACATGAGTTTTCACTGAAGACATTCAGGAGGAAGCAGGATATCGAAAGGGCAGTGAAGAGAATGATGCACCTGGCAACTGGCACCATGACTGGACTGGCTATTCAGTATGCAGTGAACATCGCATTTTCAGAGTCAGAAGGAGCTCGACCTCTGAAGCAGAATGTGCCCCGAATTATCATGATAGTGACAGATGGGAGACCTCAGGATCCAGTGGCAGAGATTGCCACTAAAGCACGTAACTCGGGAATCTTGATTTTTGCCATTGGAGTGGGAAGAGTAGATATGAACACGCTGAAGTCTATTGGGAGTGAACCACACGAAGAGCACGTGTTTCTGGTTGCTAATTTCAGTCAGATTGAAACACTGACCTCTGCCTTCCAGACTAAAATTTGTGGTAAGGTTTTTGTCTATAGATGTGAATGTGTTGATGAAAGTAAAACACACCAAAAAAAAGTGTTATAATTAAACTTTTTTTTTACATGCAACTTTAACTGTTAGAATATATATATTGAAAAAAAAGGGAGGCTAGCCAGACCACATTCAAAACAGCAGTCATACATATGGGGAAAAACTAATTCTACTGTTAATGGCATAAGATATGATCTAATTCCTAGTGGTCATAAGCAGTGAGATGAACACACATACTGTAATTTTCCTGTCCATTATATAATAGCAATATATTTACAACCCTCTGCTATTTGACTATTAGAGAATTTGTTTCATCTATTGATTTTAAATGTGATCTCCCACAGTACTGAAACTTTAACCTGATAAACAGTCTTTTGGTTATTTAAAAAATTCTGTGGAGTTCATGGATTCTTCTTCCAAAGCTTTTATATTAATTCTATGCAAACAGTTATCTCTGACCATGCTTTGTGACTCAAAGTGAGACACAGAGACATGGTAGTGGTTTCATTCCATCCATTTTAAGTACAGAAAGTTAGGAAAGGCCTACAGTCATTCATACAATAAAGTAAGTAATATTTTAATAGGTATTAATTTACAGCAGAGAAATCACTTCCATCTATAATTCCCTGATAAGAAATTGCCTTTTAAAAATATCATGGCATACATAGTCCGTTTTGTTCCAATCTGTGCACTTAATGTAATTTTCTTTTTTATTTTTTTTCTGAGATAAATATGAAAGATGTTCATACAGACTTGGCATTAAGCTGAGGCATTTTCAGCAGAGTTCAGAAAAAGGATGCATGGCGAGATTGAATGCTCACTCATCTTTACGGATGCTTTTGCCAGAAAAGAACTGAGGCTTATTGTCAGGATGATCTGGAGAATTTTACTTACTTGGTCTTTTCCAAAATTGTTTCAAAGAGCAACAGGGCTCCAGCTGAACTGCATCAGCACAAAACACCATCACAGACATTCATCAGATAATAGATTTTTTCCTGTTTATTCCTTGCTGTATTATTAGCTGGAGTAGTAAGATACATTTAAAATCAAGAATGAGTAAACTAAGCATGGATTGAGAGTTTAAATGGAACCAGCAGCAAATGCTTTGAAACTTTGTCTCACTGGATTTTTTTGTAATTGCATTTTAGAAACAAATCCAGTACAAATATCACTTTTTTTTTTTTTCTGACTAGCAGTGTCCAGTAAATGTATTAGAGTTGTATAGCTCACTTTTAATCCAAATGCATGCGATCCTCAATAAAACCACCCCCTTGCAGATGGAGGAGTATGGAGGTGACAAGGATTTCTGCTGCCTCCTTTTCTCAGGGAATGTCTCCACAACATTTGCTGTGTCAGGAATTGAAGGTGAGATACAAAAAATGCACTTCAAAACCCAGGCTGAGATGCAACAAAGAATTTAAGTTGTTAGATTCTTATGGATTTCAACTTAAGGGACTAAATTGCAAATAGGATCTTTAATGTTTTATGGAGTCTGTGCTGTGAAGCACTGTTCAGCTTGCTGAATTTCGAGAGAGGCATCTAGGCATCCACAGCCTCTGCTTCCCAGAGCACCTACATTCTTCCCGTGAAATGTGGCTAGTTTTTTTAAGTCCTCCCCAGTGTGGACTCAGAGGCAATATCATTGTAGGGAGTCGAACATCTGGACACCTTGTTTCTTTGCTAGAGCAGCTGAAGGTACCCGTCTGGTCAAGTCTCCTGGCATGTCTGGGCTGAAGCCTGCTGGGCTTCATGGTGTAGGAAAAGACCTTGGCACCTGAGCTGTTCTTATGTCTGGATTGCCCTTATATATGTGGGAATGTGTCTTCATGGGTCCTGTGAAGACAAGAGAAAAACCTGGCCAAGTTATGAAGGTCTGTGGGGAAAATAAAAAGTAAACCAAATTAACCACTGTTTACCCATGAATGGCAGAGATTACCTGGTGCCCAGTAGCTGTATTCTCTGAAGAATCCATATAAACTGGCTGTGCTTCATCGTCTGCTAAGTCAGACTTTCCCTACAGTTGTTGCCTCTGGCTGGTAAAGATCTGGGGGTGTCAGAAACAGCAGTTGAAGCCGAGGGGTCCCAGGGGCCTCTTTTTTATTACCCATCAGCAAGGTAAAAGAGAAGCAAACAGTGTCCTGGGAAATGAGAGGCATGAGAAGTGAGACAAGATGGAAACCTAGAAGAGAATGAGAAATTGGGACAGAATCCAGGAAGGGAGGCGGAGATTAGATAGAAGAGTGAGAAAGACAGAAGTTGGGATGGAGCAGTCAGGAGGAAATAGAGTCTATTTTATTCTCCTGTAAAGTAGGTAGTGGTGTCATCCCCATTTTACATAGCAGGAATGGAGGCACAGAAACAGGGTTGCCCACGAACTTTAAATATTTGACTCAGTGCAATTTCTGGTCAGATTTTCTGGGGCATTTAGCATTTTTAGACTAATGCAACATGCTGGTCAGAGCTCTACAGCCTTCATGTGCAGCTGAGAGAGCCCTTCATTCTCGCAAATCGAGATTCGGGTGTTTCTAGCTGAACTCATACAGTGTGAAGGTTGATGCCTGCTTGAAGATACTGGTATTACTGGCTTGCCCAAAATCAAATAATGACCCAATGATATAGAGATAAAATCTAATTCACAAGGCTCACATTTGAATTTCTTAACTATGAGATCACTCTTTCTATTACTTCAGTCCTTGGCTGTGTCCACCAAACACCTCCTGCCACAAATGAGGTTGCAGAAATCATACAGGCAGCAGCCTCCTTCACCACAGAAATCTGACTGCTGACCACAGTGCCACCGATTCTTTGAAATGGGTGCAACAGAGGCGCTTTGGGAAAAATGTATGTGGCAATATATTGAAAGACTGGTAACAGATGGTAACAATATATTCTCAGAAGGGACTGAGCTATTTGGATGCCTGTCATTGAATCTTTTTCCCTTTCCCTTTCCTTGTAATTTTGCAACCTTACATTCTTTTGATATGGGAGGACTGACTGTTTTTGTAGTAATATTCTATACATTCATATTCCATAGCATTAGTATATGGTAGGATTTTCTGAAGCTTAAACTACTGAAATAAGTTTATTTTTCCTTTGTCAT
This sequence comes from Eurystomus gularis, assembly GCA_013400335.1. Lineage (NCBI taxonomy): Eukaryota > Metazoa > Chordata > Aves > Coraciiformes > Coraciidae > Eurystomus > Eurystomus gularis. The sequence goes on along the minus strand of VZZY01010253.1, from coordinate 25,205 downwards.
ATTTGAAAATACTTTTTTGGTAGTAACAAGTTACACCTGATGTTGAAAGCTAGTGAAATACAGCCGGAAGGAAACTTCTGTTTTGAAAGTATCAGAGGTCATAAACTTCATTTTCAGAATGACAGAAGGATGAAAAGACAAAAAGTTCAAGCAGGTCTCTATTCACATAAATAAAAGTACTCGAGAAGTTTTATTATGGCAGAAAAGTATGAGATCCAAAAAGCTGATTAAGAGATATGAGAATTATAGTGGATTGTGTATTAGTAATAAACGCATAACTCTGGTAACCATTCCAAATACCAGATATATAGTATGTATCTCAAAACTACATTTCTTTTTCCTCCAATACCACGTGTACCACATGCTGAGTTATTTATCAGGCTTCTGTTGTGGCTGTTAAAAGAGTACAGTTAATATCTATTGCTTAAATTTTGAGCTTTGTCATCCTAGCACAATAAGGAGCGCATCAATCCCTAATTGCTGTTGAGCAAAATAAATTCTTTTCCACACAACGTTCTCTGACAAGTAATTCACCTATATATTAATAGAAATTACATACAAGCAACATACCAGTAGAAAGAAAATATCAAGATTTCTTAGTTCCCAAATATTGATCTAGAGAAAAATAATTCAGCAATGAGTTTGACTGTTCTTTTTCTTTCTCAGTCTGATGCATTTTACTACTTGCTATTGGAGGCATAAAATGCAAACAGATTAAATACAGACTCAGAAAGGCGTAGACTTTGGAGTGTAGCTCAGCTCAGCTCCCACTTACGGAATCTTGAGGAGGCATGAACTCAGTGTCATCATGTATTGCTTGTATGTTCCTCCACATTAATCATTAGGCAAGCAAGATTCTTCATCAAGTTGTTTTCTAGTGTTCATCTAGTTGTTTTCTTCTTTAGTATTGTTCTGTGTGTTGGTTTTCTTCTTTCAAGAAATTGAATGTCTCTAGAACAGTTTGTACTTCAATTCCATTTATTTTCTAAATTTGAATGTGGTAAGTTTGTTTCATTGTCTTCTTGGGACCACCAGCTAATTAGGGTTTCCAGATACTCTATTGCATATTTTAATTTTGTTTATATCTCCATTCCACATGTAATTTTATGTCCAAAAACATGCCACCAATGTCAACCAGACATGAAATATCTAAATTCCTACTGTTCTTTAAGAATAAATACATAGTTCTGTCTGTTAAGGATTTTTTTTACAGCCTCAGAGGCTTAAGCTTCCATTTTTTGTATTTACTGTCAACATTAATTTGAAATTTCTAAGTTACTTCAATAAAATTTTCTACACCATTTTTTTTAAGTTGTGATCACAAGTTAGTAAGACCAGCAGTTAATAACATTTTATGTTTTTCCTTTCAGTGCCCCATATGTGCAGTATGGTTGAGCATCGCTGTGATCACTTCTGCATAAACACTCCTGGCTCCTATATTTGCAGATGTAAACAAGGATACATTCTGAATGCTGACCAGAAGACTTGCAGCAGTATGTTACCTTTCTTAACTTTTCTCTTTTTGCTCCAAAAGAGCACTTAATATCACATACCCTTTTTGTTGGGCTCAGAAAGAAGGACTGAGCTCAGTGTGTAATTTATGGTAATCATCAGAAAGAGTCTGGACAAGTGAAGTTGTATTTCTTTTTCTTGTTTTGTGTAAATGAAGTTCTTATAAACCTTTCTGAAATACATCAATCTAATTTTTATACACAGCTCTGCAGAGGTACACTATAACTACAGGAAACTGCATTTGAATTTTATTGGTGTAATAAGTTCAACAATGAAGCAACAATCAAAGAAAGAACTGTTTTATCATCTCAGATAAAGTGAATCCAACTCCTTTAGTAATTTTTCTAAATAGCAACCAGTACTAAATATTACAATTATTGCAACAAACCCCATACTAGAGAACTGTGAAATAACTTGCCGTTCTGAAAAGCTCTTCCTAACTGCTGCTTGAAGTGTAAGGGCTTGCAGTTGTTCAAAGAATAGTTTCAAAAGTCTTGCTTGTACTCTCATTTACTTCTTTGAAGTTGACCTTTGTCAGTTTTAATTGGCTTTATAGTTTATAATAACAAACTGTATTTCACTTTAGCTGTGATCTTTATAAGCAGTATTTCTTTTATCAATTTTAACTTGCTTCCTAGTAATTAACAGCAGACTACATTAGATGGGTATGCCAAATTTATTTCTGTATCCACCATTATTTTAAAGAAATTATGCAATACTATTTTTATTACCTGTAGAAAATGTACTTGCTGAAAATGCAGTTTCTTATCCCACAATAGTACACGGATTCAGTTGAAATTTGCCAAACCGATTTTAGCCAGAAGAAAAATTCTGGAAAACATCTTTTCAAAAAGCTGGAGAAGACAGTGATGGTGAGAGCATAGGATGTACCCCTCACAACTGATGATTTAGAATTAAGGTGAAGGATACGGGCTCAAGTCCTATCCTTGTGTTTGAACTCACATGTTCCACATCTCAGAAGAGTGCCAGAAAACAATCAGGTAGCCTGAGATTGGAGGGTTCTTAGTCTCTCTTGCTTAGTGTTGTATTTTATATCAAATACATCACTCGCACAGCGGGAGTATGCCAGTGTCTGAAGGATTAGAGTCCTCACATGTGCAATGGGACACGTGGTTTCAGTCAGAGTCTCAGTAAATAGGAAACAAAAGAATGTCAGCACTGGAGTGATTTGGGCATTCTCACTGATCCCTGGAAGTGTCTTCAGACCCATTGGGCTACAGCAGGACACGGCTTCTGAGCTGTTCGCCTCCTGTGCTGTTGAGCTGTGGGATGGGTTACTTTTAGGAATCTCGGTTTTCTGGTTCTTCTCACCAGCATCCTTCACCAAACGTAGACATTTGTCATATGCATGTGTGTGAATTATAGGGGAAAATTTTTTGTGGAACAAATTTAAGACTTTTTTTCATGGTTTTGTTTCCTCAAGAAGATGCAATCCAATATTGCAATCCAATCTGGAATATTTAATAATTATTATTTGGTTCAGCAGCTAATACAAGGCAAGAATAGTGACAAGAACAATTTTTCACACAGCCCATTTTCTCTGCTTCTGCATATTTACTTTAGCTCTTCAGAAAGAGAGTGGTCAGAATCCCAAATGATGGCTCCAACTATGTAATCCCATTTGAGTAACATTCTCTAACATATTCTTCTCATTGTGTCCCTCTTAAAATGCTTCTCATTTAAAACTTCTATATCTTTTAAACCTTTCTTTTAATCCCTCATCATGCTATTAATTTCCTTAAAGAATTTTTAAGAAATAATTCTTTTGCTTCCAATTTTCTGGAAATTCTTTGAAATTCAGAATTTTCCTTTTTTAATTTAATTTCCTCTTGCGCATTTTCCCCATCCTCATCCCTAGTATCAGTTTTGACAATTGATTTTTTTTCTGTGGGTCAATTAAAAAACTTTTAATTAGCAGTATGAAAAATTCTTTCTTTATTGTGTTGTCTTCCTTTTTTGGGGTTACGTTTCCATAGTTTTTATCAGCCAGTAGTTCAGCTTTTGGGCAATGCACTGCTTCAAATTAGAGAGTAATTTCCAAGAGAGTTTTGGAATTGTGTGTAGTTTTCCTGATGGTGAGCCATGCTTAGTAGCCCTCAATATGTTCCCTCTCTGCCATTTTTCAAAGCCCTTTGCTGCATTGCTTTACTTTTTTTTTTATCTATGACTCAGTCTTATATTAGTTTTCCCCACTTATCTGTCACACATGATTTGCTTGACTGTGTACTTGCTCTGGTCATCGATCAGATGATACTGGATTGCAGTCTGCTAGATAGGAAAGGGAAATGAGTCATTCAGTGTATTTGTAGCCTACTTCTAATCAACTTTTTTCTACATCTCCAAACTATAAACTAATTTTAGCAATTAGCACTGGAAATCCAATATTGAGAGCTATCAAATTCGCCTTAAATGTGCTAGGATGGTGCAAATCATTTGTGAAGGAGGGAGATGACATGGTAGCAGTCTAGACAAGGTCAGGCCATTATGTCTAAACACTCACCAGAGAAGTAACAGAATTCAGGACGAACGGGGACCAAGCCTGGACAAACTGGACAGCTTCTTTCTGGAGGTAAGAGGAAGCATGGCGATAGAAAAACCCACAGTCTGTGATCAGTTTAGTTACCTTCATTGGCTGCTGATTGTTCACAGAGACACCATGCTCCTCACGTGATTTATAAGTAAAATAGATCTTTGTCTTGTTTATATTTAGTGCAATACATGATCAACATAAACCAGATGTGTTTAACTAAGGTTTGGATGTATTTGTCAGCTCTTTAATGAACAAATTGTTGCCTAAAAATTGTACTATTTTTTTCTAAATTAAACAATGCAGGAAAGATGAATAGTATGTAGCTGAAGTTATACTCTCTGTTTATTCTTCTATTCTCTTTCTCTGTGTTGTGAGAGTACACCATATCACTATTCAGTTCTTAAAAGCCCTTAACCAAATGGCTTAAATCAGCAATGAACTGACAGCTTTGCTTCAGGCTGGAAAAGAGCACAGTTCTCTTTGAATAGATGATAGTTTTATTCTGTCTGTGTGCTTTATGTAATCTGTATTATTATTTTATTATTAATAGATGATACGTTTCATCATAAGATTATTTTTTCAAAAATCCTTACACTGAGGGAAAAAAAATCTGCCATATTTGTGATATGTTGCCTTCCACATGGGGGGAAAAAAAAAAGAAAAAAGGCAACTGGGCCATTTTCAAGAAAAAAAAAAAGGGGAAAAAAACCTCTTTTCTTAACTTGAGATATTCTTACATTTATTTCATTAAGATGGTTTTGCATCCATGCAAAGGGTGATCCTTTCACATACTCTGGTATAACTTCTGAAAAAGAGTGGTTGTGTCAGATGATGGCTATTCTTTTACTCATTACAATATATTTAATCTCTTCCATTCTTCTCTAGAGATGTTCAAATCATACATTAATATACAAAATAGTACAAAAGAGGAAATGTAGCTGAAACACGCTGGAAAATTATCTATTTGTGGGTGTTTATACTGGAACAAGAGAGTTAAATGACTGTTTATGCTGTTCATCATGCCACTTGATATGAAGCAGACAGCTATAAAAGAAGATTCGTATTTGCCTGGCTAGTTTCCACAAACATGTTCCAAAAGCCTTTTTTATAGCTGTAAATGATCATTATGTGTTGAGCAGTCTTTGGGCCTGGTCCTGAGCAACACAAAGTACTCTGTTTCCAGAGATTTCACTGGGGAAACTTGGGGTTATCAAAAAGCTTTAATCTATTAAAAAGAAAGCCCGACATGCTTCATTTGGCCAGGTGCTGAACTGACCTTATTTACTGTAATAATTTTTCTAATAAGGTCTTTTGCTTGTGAGAAGTAGCTTGCTATGGTAATTTGCACAAAACGGAAAGATTAGATATCTCCAAATTAGATATCTCCAAGTCTTTTGGTGCTGTGTATTCCTTTTCTTTCCCTTTCCAACCTTGTCAACATTTCTTTGGGAGGGTTATGCAAAAAGAAAAAAAAAGGACACAAGCACTTTTTTTTTTTTCCAAAAAAACCTGAAGAATGCCCTTCAAACTTTTTAGAGAAACATACAGTCAAGCAACTCTGCTGGGCCCCATTGGCCCATCAATAGTCATTGCCTTCAGCTGAAGGAATGAGCTCCTCAGCTTTGACTGATTGTTGCTGCTGGTGTAAGACACTCACTGTTTGACAGAACAGTGGCAGGATCTGTGTTAAAATGAGCTTGTCTCTAAAGACCTGTTCACAGCTTCCTGAAGTTTATTTTTGATTTATAGTCTACCAGTGCAATATACAAGGTCAAAGAATTTCATATTAATGCAATTAATGTTTTGTAGCTCAGGACCTTTGTGCTGTGGAGAAACATGCCTGTGAGCAGATCTGTGTGAACACACCTGGGTCTTACGTCTGTCAGTGTTATGAAGGGTATGAGCTTGATGCAAATGGAAAGAATTGTATCGGTGAGTATGAGTTTAGCAATTCATATTTATCTCTTGACACAAACCAAAGGGAAATTGAATGTAAATTAATAGTTTAGCCACTGAGAAGCTCTTGTCTCTTGTATGAGTGGTAGATTAGATAAGGATGAACACTTTTTGGCACGTTCATGGGCCTTTACTGATAATAAATGGTGACTTGGGAAAATTGTTCCGACTAATTTCACACAGAAAGTAGCATTGTTGTTTTGAAATAAAACACCAGATGTTTTATTCTCGATCCGTGTAGGTGGCCAGCAATGTACTGGCATGATATATGTGGCCATTAAAAAACAAAGCCAGACAAACTCAGTAGCTTTTCTTCAGACGGAAGTTATACATGGAAAAAAATGAAAGAGGACGGTTTCTTGCCAGTTCTCACTTGGTTTTATGGTCAGGCCAGGAGAGATTTCGAACTCTTTTTGGGAAGATGTCTTTAAAGAAAGTTTAGCCCCCCTTAAGACTTCATCCACTATGTACCTTTAATTTTTGCTATGGGCATAAAGAAGCAAACATCAGCTCTAAGAATTACAACTCAAAAAAGTGAGTGAGAAAATACAGTTTTATAACACAAAACATACTTCCCTCTCTATTACCATATAAGTATCTCACTCTTCTTCCCTGTTTATACACAGTAAATACTTTTAGGATTTTTTTTTTTCACTAGCTATTAGCCCTCTTGTAAACTTTTCATCTCATGCTACATTTTGGGAAAATACTGTCTTCTAGTATCCACTATGAAAAACCCCTAGTGAGTCCTTGAAAAAAAAAATCACCTTATTTGTTAAGTATTCTCTCCGGGCAGCCACTTGAATGCATGCTCGTGCATTTCAAAACCCATGCTACAATCCCATGAAAGTGAATCGAAGTGAATTCTTGGCTCCAAATCTGCCACAGGCCACCACCACAGTGCTTTTGTCCAGCAGCTTACTGTTTCTTGTCATTTTAAACAACTCTAACATAATATAATCTGTTGCTTATTACAGTCACAGAGCTATTACCTTGCAGGATAATCCTATTCTGAGATGCAAAATGGAACTGAATTTCCTTCTTGTACTTTCACATGGGATGCACAAATGAGGTTTGGAGGTTTTTTAGACCTAGGATAACATATGTGGTTTTAAAGAACATTCACTCTGTACTTACTCTTCAGAAATGTTTCCCTTACTTGTAGCTTTGTGATCTCAGTATAAAAGTGTTTAAATTTCTCAGCATAATTTATCCTCAGCATAATTTGGTCACTAATATACCATTTTACGAACCTTCTTTCTGAAGTTGAATTGTTTTGGATATGCAGCTAATAACGGCTATTTAAGCAAGAAGGCTTGTTAGATGTTTTGACCCAAATTTCTACATCTAACACTTCCAAATTTCTACATCTTAACACTTCACAGAAGTTAATCCAGTAACCTCATGACCTTTACTTGTGTTAGGATAAAGCATGTATTTCTCTTGCCTATATCCTGAGACAGAAAATCCATGACTTCTGTTGGTAGGTTCTTTCATCCCCAGTTCTTTCCTACCATGTATTCTTAACCAAAATATTCATGCTTAGTGTCATCAGCTGTTGTTACTATTTTCTCTCTATTAAACTGAATGGTCCTTTAGAGCCCAAGATACTCTTACTGGGAAGGGTAGCTACCCTAGTGTCATAAGGATAAAAACAAATTTTGGTTAAATTCTTTGTATGTCAGACCTAATATTATCCTTTATAATAAATAAGTTTATTTTTCTTATTAAAAGCTTCAAAATATTTCAATGCCATTTATTAAATTTCTTACAGTGGCACCTGTTTTTTGCCTGTTACTAATTTCTTTGCAAAGTCTGAAGAGTGCTACTGGGAAGTGTGATGCATCTTTAACATTTTTTTCTCACTTCCTCACTGACTGTCTTTGGCACAGAGAGATACAGGCCTATTATAAGCTCTGTTGATGACATTTGAAGCTTTCATTTTCTGAATTATTTTCAGTTATTTTCACAATACAGTTCACGCATGGGTTCACTATGGTATCTTGCATTTTATAGCTGTCTTTCCTCTCTACTTGATTTCTATTCATTTATACCTATTTTAGCAAAAAAACGTGAGCTCATGCTATTCATACCCCTGCAATAATTTGCAGTATTAATTGTGATTTTAAAGCACATTATTAGCACTTCTGTTTTTCAATTTTCTTTTGCATTTATTTGGCCATTTAACTTTTTTCATCTCTTACTGATGCATGTTAGTGGTTCAATGTATATTATGTTTTACCCATACAGAACTTAGCCTCTTCCCTGAACTTCCCTAAACAGGAAAAGATTGTCTGGATAATTTTCAGTTTTGATGGTAATTTGTCTGCAAATCCTATTAGCTGTCAGTCCCTAGAATTTGACTTTTCAGATTTGAGCAATTTGAGATTTTTCAGGAATATGCTACTACCAAGAACGTACAGCTTCTGCAGATGTGATCACTAATGAATAGTCATCCTTGCTGGAAAATCTTGTAAAAGAGACTATGCGTGGTACTGAATCAGTAGTGATAGCTCTCAGTTTTCATTACTCTTAAGGTAGTTAAACATTCCTTTCTGTGAAGTATTTATTATCAAATGAGCAGGATCAGAAGAAAGATCTTGATGTACACATATACCAGAGCCACTGAGTACAACAGTTTTTGCAAAAAGCAATAACTTTATTACGGTTACTCCGTCTTCTTCATCCAGAGAATGAAGAGAGAATTTCAGTAGGACTTACAGATCACAGTTCTCTCAACGGGCCAGAGTTTTCTCTCTAAGATATCTAAGACTTCTAGAATTTTAACTCCAGCAAAATTAAATAAGAAAGTGGAGAAAACAAATTTCACAGGCTAATTTCTGTGGTTAATGATTAAAGGCAATACTAATTGCTTTACTGACATGTGTCAGCCAGTTACCTGAATGGTAATAATTAAATAAGATCTCACAACCAACAGCTCACAAGGTATCCATTCAGAGCGACAACTGAATGGCCAACCACTCTATGTGTTTGTGACAAACAGTTTATGGTAAACAATATTTGAAACTGTCTGCCCAGTGATAAGCATGGCTGGCAGAGCACTATCACTTTTCCTTTTTAAACAGCTTTTCATGTTAACTGCCCTCCTTTCACATGAACAAAATCATGTCAGTTAAAATTTGGTGGTAATGAGCCATTCTTACTCCATCATGCTGCTGGACACTCAGTTTCTCCACCTTTCTGGTGTAGCTGGACATACTGTCCTCTCTTTCCTGGCACTGGTGCTAGACTGTCTCTGTATTGCTGCAGCTGTTCATTGGGCTTGGGACCTCTTCTCCTGGCAGTGGTTTGACTGCTGGCACCCCTCTGCAGTCTTGGCACTTCTAGATTTTTTTGGCTGCTTTCTAGGTTCATACGAGTCTTCCGTGAGTCTGCTCTACTTTCCCCCCATTCCCTTTTATTCTGCTATTGCCTTTACTTAATCTGTCACCTTTTCTCCCTACCATTTCTTCTGCGCTTCTCCTTAACTTCATTCTCCTAAGCCTGAATAACCTACGTAAACATCTTAGGAGTAAAACAACAATAGAAGAGAAAGGTAACCCATACTGTCCACAGTTCAGGGAGGGAAATATAAGCACCCAGAGTGCAGAACTGGTAACTGGAAGTAAAGATGGCTCTCATCATTTACCAACTAATTCCAAGCAAGAAAAACAGACTGGAACAAACATGGGGAGATGACACCTGAATTAATTGCTTGCTTACTAAAAAGGTCATTAATTCATCCTTTAGGAAAGTTTCTTATTAAATTAGGCATGGGCCAACACTAAAAACTGAGATCTCGAAGTGTTCACATTCAAGTGTGTATCTCATGACTCAGTATAGAAGTATGAAAATAATAAAACTTCAAAAAATTAGGAAAAAGAAAAACTTCAAAAATTAGGAAAATAATATTCTGCTTTGCTCTTCTACAAACTGTGTATTTTCTGCATACCAACTAAAGGATTACAGTATTTCAATATAAAAAATACAGATTTATGGTTTTTCTCAGTCTTTTCAGGAACAACTTACCTACTTGCTGACTGAAATGCTGCGGACAAGTTTGCTTTCTAAGCAAGTACCACCAAAAAGGAACATGAAGCTAAAAGGGAAATGAATGTGTAGATCAATTACTAGTGCCAGTCTGCAAGGCTAAGCCTGCCTGGAATTAGGGCAATTTGTATACAAAAAAAAGATATTGGAAAAGGGGAATAATACTTATCTCCAACAGCAACTGTCAAGAGAATGTTCTCACTTCTTAACAGTGTTAGTGCAAAGGCATTATTTGAATTTGAATGCTCATTATTCTTACAGGCCAGCAAACCTACTTCTAAGTAAGATGTCCCCAGAAGGCTATAAATGAAAAAAAGCAAGCCTGGAAAAATTAGTTGTTTACTTCACTGGATTTTTTTTTCCCTTCTGTCCACAGTATGTTAGCAGCTGCATAGCCATAAGAAGGCACAGTTCTTCCATCAAGAGATTGTCATCTGAAAGTGCTTAGGGTCATAGTTGCTCAGATGTCAATAATAAAGCATTCTAAGACCGTTTTGTCTCTCAAACAACAAAGCCAGTAAAAGGGCTGGAAAGAGCATCCTGTGAGGAATGATTGAGGACTTTGGGCTTATCTAGTTTTGAGAAAAGGTGACCTCATTGCTCTCTAAAGCTTCCTGAGGAGGGGAGATGGAGAGGGAGGTGCTGATTCCTTCTCCCAGGTACTCAGTGGCAGGACCTGTGGCAGTGCTTCAGAGCTGCATCAGGGGAGGCTCAGACGGGACATTAGGAAGCATTTCTTCACCAAGAGGGTGGTCAGACACTGGAACAGGCTTCCTAGAGAGGTGGCCGGTGCCCCAAGCCTATCAGTGTTTCAGAGACATTTGGACAATACCCTTAACAACATGCTTTAACTTCTGGTCAGCCCTGCATTGGTCAGGCAGTTGGACTAGATGATCATTGTACATCCCTTCTAATTGGAACTATTCTGTTCTCAACTTTATTAGTCAGACAGTTGCAGGTATCGTGGTAGGAAGGCATTTTGCATTTTGTGACCGTTTAAATGCGGAGGAGATGGCTTTATGGAGCAATCTATATGGGCTGTTTCCCAGATATGATGCTAGATAGAAAAATATTATATATTTCTTGGCCTAATTATTTCTTAATGTGTCTTTTAAAACACTTGAAAATGTACATGTGGTTAGAAGTAACTTAAGAGGAAAGCTGACATATGATGTGTATGACACATTATATCCTTGAAATATATATTCAGTAAATATGTTTTTATATGAAGCTCTTCAGTCTGGAAACAGGGAGGCACTTGCCAGGAAAATAGTCTCACATAGTACCCAGTAAGTAGCTTAATTTGACTTCATTAAACAAATATTCTGAAGGGTTAGAAGAAGCTTTTTCAAGGTAACTAAATGTATTATCCACTTTCCTGACTAGATGACTTTGACTAAATATCGTAGCATACCTGAGTACATGCATGATTTGCAAAGACAGGGCCATTGAAGAAGGAACTGATTTCATTAAAACAAATTACTGCCTCTTAAACAGTTTGGGAGGCTCAGTAGTATAAAGTAATGAAAAAGTTACTCAGTTGGCAAAGAAGGGGAGCCTGTCTTATTAGATGTCTGTGTGAAGCTGAGCACATTACTGTCTTCTGCAGAAGGAATCAGGTGACTTGCAGGGGGCCTGGCAGGTCTTTGGGGAACGAACCTGCTTTGTGACTTATCTTTAATTTCTTCTCAGACTTTCTTTATGAAGAAGCAGCTTAACATGCATATAAATAAATCAATAAAAATCATTTACATCCTTTAGCACTTTTGAATGGACCTGACGGAATAAACTCTAAAAGCGTTACATTATTACCCTTTGGCAATCTGTCGTCTTGTAAATATGGGCTTGTGTAATAAATCTCCAGACCTGTGAAATACTCGACTGGACTAGCTATGATATTTTATTTCTCTCATACAAAGTTATTATATAAGCAAAATAGCAGTGATGAGTATCAGCCTGAAGCTCTCAGGCTTCATACTTGCAGTTGCTTTTTACAGGATAAATCTGGAGCACATTAGAGGGAATGAAGGCACAGTGACAGTCCTTGGTGCAGAAGGTGTTGCCATGGGTCTCCTATATACTCAAGACTACGGGAACAGCTCTTGAGAACTGACACCACTGGAAACTAAGGAAAAGTAGAGCAATTCCAGGCCTGGGACTGGAGAGACAGAAGACAGAACTAAATGAAACAAACTTTGCTATGCCCTGGTCTACAGTGAACATCTGGACAGAGCAACTGACTGAGGCATGGTTTCCAGATCTGAGAAAACATGTAGGGAAGGCTCCTGACAGTTCAAGAGTTGATAAGTGTTCAAAGGGTAGGAGGAATGATCCAGGACTCATATCAAATCTGATTTACCAACTGGCATTGAAAGCGCACTATTTTTTGCAGAAAGGCTCTTCAGGACAGAATTATGTCAGCTTTTCCTTATAGCCACTGTGTGTAAGTAGTGCCATAATATCTACATGCCACAATTCTAATCTTATTTTTCTAATTTTACATGTTGGTCTTCTTTTTCAGTTGTAGACTACTGTGCTTTGGATAACCAAGGCTGTCAACATGAGTGTGTTAACACTGAAGACTCCTATTACTGTAGATGCCATCCAGGGTTCATTTTAAATCCAGATAAAAGGACTTGCAGAAGTAAGTTTTCATAAGGTTTAATTATGAACAGTTTGTACTTCTTGCATCTTCTCAGCAGTAATACTCCCACTGGTCCTGGGAGCACTTAATAGTGTCATGTATAGAAAATGTTGCAGTGCCCTGGAAGCCAAAGGTCTTGAAAGCAATGGGGGTTAGTTTGGCCTTTTGAGGGAGAGGCTAAGGATAGGGGTCCCTCCTATGAACAGGAAGCTTTTAACAAGAAACCAGGCTCCTTTTCAACAGGTGAAGCCCAAAGCTTTGTCTTGCATGGTCTCTTTGATTACCCAGAATTTTCAGTTAGAATATCATCTCCCTTGCTGTGTAAACAAACAAGTCTGTGCAAGACGCTTTGTAATCAGCTTGGTTTGTAAGACAAGCTAAAATTAAATAGAGTAGTTCCACAATCAGAGGAAATACTGCAACCTATTTTTCTTTGGATTTTTTTCAAGAGTGAGTTCTTTGATAGTGTGCCAGAGCTCTGGCAACATCGGTGTCTTCTGCCGTGCTTCCGTATTTCCACCAGGTTATAATAACTTCATGGCTTTGCTTGTTTGTTGTTTGTCAAATTTGATGGATACCAGGCCAAATAGCTCAAAAATTGCCAGAGTTTAGGAGTGGATATAAAGCTGAGGGGAACTGACAGACCAGAAAGTACTTCTGCCAAGGCTTCCCGTAATAGGGAAAACAAGCTAAACCTCACTTTCAGGAAATGTGAAGGGAAAACCTTAAAGTACGTTCCTAGTTACCTTTCTCTTACTACTGTGTCTGTAAGCAGACAAAGTCCATTAGTTTTAGGTGAGTGGAACTGCAGGTGCCAGTGATGAATTTAGCCCATATTATTAAATAATGTGTTCAAACATTATTTCTCAAAAAATGCATCAATATAGCACTGCAGCTCTGCGCTTTTTGCATCCTTGGGGGCATTTCAGTCTTTATGATGAGAGACTGTTAACTTACAGACTGTATTATGCTTGGTATCTATTTCACTTAAATTTAACATTTGGAAAGAAAGCATCTAATCCAGGTTGTACATCTGACCTTATGATCAAGGGAAAGACACACACGCTTCTAGACACACTTCTAGACACACACGTCTAGAAGGTGATTGCTCACAGCTCTGACACAGATTTATGGAAGTGCCTGTATTTTCCTTGACTATGCAGGGAGCCTGGGTGACTTGCCAGATTAGACACCTCATTTTTGGATGGTAAGAGGCAGGGAACATGAATTTCCTGCCTCCCCAAGGAGGTTTGTACTGGTTCACATTGCTTATAGATTGTATGAACTCGCCCATTTGTCAAGTATCTGTCAGCTAAGGGCTTACTAAAATCTCTTATACCTCCACATATATGGGTACTTCCACACCCATATATTTTAAAAATCTTACTGTAGTGTGCTTTCCACTGCCTAAGCACAATTTTTGTTGATTCCTTCCATTTTAAGTTTGTGGATTTTAAGCGCTATTTTCTTCTCCAGTTTGAACTGAATGAACACCTTAAAACTGCATAAACATTTTAATGTCTTGAGTGGGTTTTAGTTTATGGTCTAACTGTAGGAATTATTTTGACCTGTTTAAATTGATGATCCACAGAATGCTGGAAGCTGAGAGAGTGTTCTGGGAAAGTAGTATTTCAGTCTTGTCCTGTTTCTATCCTCTGACTTGAGTATCTATTGCTTGAGACAGCTCATTGAGCTATATAGAGCAATATAGACTGTCAGTCTTTATGAAAGACTGCTGTCTTTATGTTGGAAACTTGAAAGCTTTCACATGCTGGTTCAGCAGGATCTCTGGAAGTCATCTACTCTAGCCTTCTGCTCAAAGTGGAACTGCCACAAACTGTGGATTGAGTCAGCTATGGTTGAGCCTCAGAAAGCTCCAGTGAAGAGTCCACAACCTCTCTGGCCAACCTGTTCCACTGCTCCACCATCCCTCTAGTAAAAAACATTTTCCTCATGTCCAACACGAACCATCCAAGCCATAGGTGGTGACCATTGTTCTTTTTTACATCGTCTGGCACTACCAAGAAGGGTTTAGCTCCATCACCTTTGTAATGACCTACAAGGAGTAATTGTAGGCTGTAGTTAGATATCTTCCTTTCCACCAAACTCAATAAGACCAGATTCCTCAAGTTCTCTGCACAAGTCAGGTGCACTGTGTCCCAGCAGTAGGTCTCTGTTGAGCCCTCCAGTTTATTTCCTTTAAGTGGGGGGAGAAGGGAAGGGATTGCTCCAGAACTGGACAAAGTATGTCAAGTGCAGTCTCCAGCTGGGTCTGGCAATAGCCCTTATTGATCCAGAACCTGACTTGCAGACTGACTTCCCAGCTTGACTATGGCCTTGCACTGCCATTGTGGACCTGCCCAGCAATCCTTCTCATTTGGAAGCTGAGGAAGTATAGGCTGGGCGAATGGTTAGGTGGGCCAAGCCTCCAGACATTCAAAACAGAGGAACCGTGAAAAACTTGATGATTGGACCACAAGTCCAGCATGGTTTGCCCTTGGTAAATCCATATTGACTATTCCAAATAATCTTGTTGTCCTTCATACATATGGAAATTGATTCTGAGAGGATATGCCTCATGATCCTGGGACTGAAATTGTGTGAATTGTTCTACAGTTCCCTGTGTCTTTCGTCTTGCCTTTTTTTAAAGATAAGTTTAACAATAGTTGTCAGGGACCTCTCTCTGTCCTCATGAATTTTCATACATAATAGACAGTGGTGTCACATCACCTACCTCTTTCAGCACCCACAGGCAAATACCAGTCATCCCATGGGTCTGTGTACATCCAGTTTCTCTTAAGTAATCTCTAGCTGATTTTGATAGCCTCTGTCCTTCCCAAACTTTGCTGGTACACATGGAAATCTTGAAGTAGGCTTTGTCTGTGAGAACCAGGAATAAGAAGGGCATTCTTTTTTTCAGCCATTTCTGTGTTGTTCATCACTAGGTTGTTCCCCCAGCCAAAGACCTACGTTTTATGTGTCTTTTTGCTACCAGCATTTTTGTAGCCTCCCTTCTTATTACCCTTAGTGTACCTCAGTAGTAATAGGTCCAGCTGGGCTTTGGTTTTGTCCCAAATAACCTAAGTAATGCTTTTATACTTCTCTTTTTTTCTTGGTCTTTCTCCCTCTACTATTTTACCTATTTGTGTTTTAGTTCACCAATCAGCACTTTGATCTTTGAAGCAGATTTTGCAGTACAACAGTATCGTTTGTTCCTGAGCTGTTAGCAAGTTTTCTTTAAAAATCATCTAGCTCTCCTGGGCATCCTTTCTCTTCGTGGCTCTTTCCCAGGGGATTCTTCCTAGCAATGCCCTGAATAAGCTGAAATCTGAGCTTGTAAAATATGGAGTCTGAATTCTGCTGTTTCCCCTCTCATCCTTCTGGATTGTGAACTCAGTCATCTCATGGTCACAGCAGCAAGTCAAGAAGAACGTCACCCCTGAAGAATTTGTTTTAGTGAGTTTTCACCAAGTCTTTGCAGAAACCTCCTGAGCTGCCTGCACAACAATGTCTTACTCTCCAAGTGGATGTTTGGCTGGTTGAAATTTCCAGCATGAACAAAAGTATATGAGTTGGAGACTTCTGCTGTTTGTAGAAGGCCTTACTCACTACATCCTTTTGGTCAGGTGCAGTAACAAACTCCACCACCACATTCCCGGTGTCATTTCCCTTCAGATCTTGACCAGAAACTCTCAGGAGGCACATCTGTGGTTTCATGTTGGATCTCTCTGGAATGGAGGAGATCTTTAACATATTACACAAAAGTGCGCTGCTCGGTAAGGGAGCATGAGCTGGGAGCCGAGGATAGCTACAAGACAAGCTGGGTCAGTAATCTCTCTGACAAGACCTTTGGTCCTGCAGTGCCCAAAGAAGAGGAACAAAACAGGTTCTATGACAGTAACCAGGCTCAGCCCACAGTCCAGTAATCACCAGACAAGTCCATAGTGTCAAGAGAGGTCTATGGTCAATTCAGGAAATTAAGTCAGGCAGTCTGCAGGTCAGGATCAGCAAAACGCAAGGCTTGGCACAGGCATACCTATAGCATAGCTCAGGTAAGAACCAAGGCTGAGAGCATGGCATTAAATGCAGCTCCCAAACCAAGGGATAGGAGGCCACAGACAAGGCTTCTCACAGCTCTGTGCATCTCTGTCATGTTAACTGCATTCTGTTTTGTTGTAAATGCTTTAAATTAGTTGCAAATTAACAGACAAAATTCTATCAAGTTGTAACTAGAGGAAAATCCCCGATATGTGACTGAACACGGTAGGCCATAGAGATTGATTCAGAAGGAGTACTCAGGAAGGAATGAGCAAATACTGTGTCAAATCATTCTCTGTCAAAATGCATGTCCTGAATCTAAGCATAAATAGAACTTACTAAGCCACTTTTCCTTACACTTTATATCTCCTGAGCCTTGCTAATAAAATAAAGCATGAATGAAAGAGCTGTGTAGCTCTTAATGCTGCAGAAGTCAAGGCAGCATGAGAGCTCTTCAGAGCAAAAGTGTCCCCTAGCTCCCATATGTTATGAATCATGCTGCCTTTGAGTCAGAGTAAACAACATGAAGATCACTGGATTTTAAATGTTTGTAAATTTAAAACCTTTAACATAAATTTCTACATATTTGGTTTACATGCTCAGTCTCAGGGATGATGGCCAGCTAGCCAAGACTTACACCCATGCCAGACCAGATCTCTGCATCAGCAAGCAGGCCTGGGGCGCCAGCCCCTGAGATCTCATGATTGTCTCAGAATCCTGTCTTTCCTTTAAAAAATATAAAGTAAGCTTTCATGCTCATGGCTACGAAGAAAAGCTTGAAAATGTAAATGTTATCAGTACGGTCATGCATATCTGACAATTGTTTTCTCTGGGAGTTACTCCAAAATTCTCAGAATGAAATACAAGGAACACAGCTCATGAGGGCAGCCCTGCCAACACAGCAGAGTACTCTATGTGTGCCTGCAAGAGAGCAGCATATTCAGATTATCAGTGAGGCAGGCAAAGGTCATTCCTAGCTACTAATTTAACTATTAAGAGGACTTCTGCCACTCTTGCAGCTCCCCTCAAGAGGGCCGCTGGTAGCTTCTGCTTTTACTTAGTTGTGCTGAGCCTCCTCAACTGTTGTTCTTTAGGGCAGGCCTGTGTTTGAGTTGTGGGTGAGTTCTCATGAGCTGTAGCTGGTAGAGGCCTTCTGTTAGCATCCTTAATCTGGACTGTGTTAATGAAGCCCTGCAAAGTGTGGTTTTAGTGTTCCTGCCATAATAGCCTCAAGGTTATAACAAAAATAATTTTGCATATTTTTCAACTCTTTAGTCTTTAGTATCAGGTGCTCAGGAAAAGTCTGTCCTGCACACTTGAGTTAGCAAAGATTTGAGCAGGTAAATGCAACACAGCACTGAGTAGGTCCAGAAGGCATTCAGCTACATTCCTCTGGTGCACGCACGTGGCTTTATGGTTTCTGCCTCCTCAGTACACTCTTGAACAATCCATATTTTCTAACTTACCTTTTTTTTAGTAAACGGATAAGATATCTCTGTGTAATGCATATACGTGTGCATATGCTGTCATAAAAAGCTTTGGTAAAGATCTATGTTCTATCAATATATGAAATGGAGTTCATAAATGATAAAGTACTCCTCTCAGGTTTTCTTAGAAAGTCACATTCCACTTTGCTTGTTCTGAAAATACAGGCAGTTTATTATTGCTGAGGGCTTTCATCATATATAAAGGTTCAATTGCATTAGCCCACCACCCACAAGGAAAGAACAGATCCTGCCTCAGGAAGACATTTACCTGTGGGAATAATAATTAACCTCTGAATGTCAGTTTTCAAGTTGCGTAGTGAGGTGTCCAAAAGTGCCTGGATGTCTTTAAGAATATGACTTAATTCATAGGAGGTTTGTTTATCTATTTTAAGCTGTGCTGGGGGCCTTAAGAGGCCATTCTTTCACTAATATAAGCAAATTAACTTAACTAATAAAAAACTAAGTAATGGCCAGAAACTGCATCTAAGTGAACATCAGGTTCTTTGACTTCTTCACTATGTGGTAAATATCCCAGTGCTTACTGCACAGTTACTTTCCTTTTTAAGGGAATGTATCCACAAGTAGTAGCTGTTTCTAGGCTTTGCTCGTCTTCCCTTTCATGAGCATTTTAAATGGAAGAACTATGTAGCAAACACCCAGAGCTGTTAAAACATCAGTGCTCCTGATGACCTGGTTGTCCCACTTTGATTTAATGAATGGCATTCAAAAGCACGTTAGTCTTTTTATTACAGATTGCATCTAACTTACTCTGAGTAAAACAAAGAGGCAGTTTTGATGAGGTGATGTATAGAACTTAGCTGCAAAATGTGGAGAAATATTTAATATTCTAACTTCTCTACTGTGTGTAGTACATTTGTTGTCAAAGAATTCATTGAAGTATACATATTAGGTATACAGAAGTATACCAGATATTTGGAAAAAATAACATTTTAATTTCATAGTTTGAAACAATATGGTAAAAAGTCAGAATGGCACTTAGGTTAAAGAAAAGGCTAGAGAAAGGAAAACAAAGTAATTGGTTTTTACCTAGCTTATTTCTGAGGAATTATATTCCTCACTGACATGTTTTTTTTACCATTTAGGACCAGACTATTGTGCTCTTCTGGACCATGGCTGTGAACAGGAATGTGTTAATACAGATGATTCCTATTTTTGTCAGTGCCAAGAAGGGTTTAGACTTAATCCAGATAAGAAAACATGCAAAAGTGAGTAATCCTTTGGACATAATAAAGTTCATCTGCTTTTATTTCTTAAACCTGCTGTGAACGATTTCCCTTCTGAAAGGATGAAAGTTTTCTCTATAATTAAGGTTGAAACAAATGTTTCTTTATAAACTTGAATTTTAACTAAGCCTGTCATACTGGAAAAATATAGCTTGCTCTTTTACAAACTAAATTGTATATTAGACATTTTCTGAAGATAATTTTGAAAACCTAAAGAGTAATAGAGGAACCAGAGTGGCTCAAAACCAATAAGTTCATTGCTTATTTGAAACTTTCTAACCTTGTCTTCTAGTGACACAAACAGCTTAAAAAAACAATTCACCTTGCTTTGCCCGGTTGGTTTAGCCAAGTATAGATGTATTTCATTAGCTTGCGAAAGCATTCAATAGGTAAGAGCTATTAAAATCAATTTAAAGGCACACATGAAACCCTGCCACTTCCTAAAAAAATTGTAAGAACAACTCCAGCAATGTCAGGGTTCTAAAACAGTTACACATACTATTTACTGTAAAATGACTTTTCTGTAACAGCTCTTCTTGAGTGGGGGCATGGAATGAGCAGATTTTCAATGTAGTGTTGTTAAAGTTTAAGAAGAATATATTCTGCAAAATTAACTAGCCTGATGTGGTGACTTAGTTCTTGTTGAGTGAGAATTGTACTGCTGATATTTTATGAATTTTTTATTTTATGAATAAGAAGCTTGCCTGGAGCAACATAATTATACTTCTAGACACTCATAAAATTTTCTGGAACTGTGTTTTCTTTCAGTCTTAAAGATGTGTTCTTACTAAGCATCTTTGTCTACACAGTGCCGTTTTTACAACAATCCTTGCTATTCTGGTTTTTATTATCTACATGCTATTTTAATACATTCATTTAATACACAATGTTTAATACATTTCAATACATTCTAATATTTATTGCTAAGAATGTAATTGTAAATTAAAGGCAAATTGTAATACCCATTTGAAGTATTTTTCCTTAACCTCAGGGGGCTTTGGATTTGGCTGTAAACCTGGTGATGTTTCCAGGATTAAGCTCCTATTCCAAATCTTGTTAGAACAGGGCTTCTGTTGGATAAGCTTGGAAAATAAAGCATAACATTTGCCTATAAGCCTTCTTTGTAAGTCAGGGAGAATGCATCACCAGTGACTAGCACCAGGCATTCTGCCTTCACCACAATGCATGACTTCTAATGACTACGGCGCAGGTCTGTGGGAGGCAAAGTGAGGTCTTGCTTAGCCAAGTATTTGCAAGCCGCTTTCAGATCCTCAGCTCACTATCAGTTTAACAGGCGCCCAAAGCACAGAATCCAGTATCATTTAAGAAAAGTGAGTTTTTCTAAGGTGTTTTACTTCAGAAAAGCTCATGGCTGGCTTGAATTCTTCACTGTTTTTCTCTCCACAATACTTAATGTGCTTTAGGTCAGCGTGACTGTGAACGTGAATGTGTTAACATGGAAGAATCATTTGTGTGCAAATGTCATCCTGGATACACCCAACGACATGATGGCAATACGTGCAGAAATGAGTGTGTCTCATGAACTGCAGCAACTAGTTACTGCAGTGGGGCGAGGTGTGAACAGAATGAAAAACACTCCTGGGTCCCTTTTGAGATCTTTCTGAGCTGTGCAAACCTAAGTTACTGTAAAGTCCACCACGAGCCAGGCCTAGTGAAGTAATGCTATAGTGAGATCCCTGATCCAATAAAGAACTAAAGCAGCACCATCTCCAATCCAAACAACTGGGAAAATGTGTTCAGCCAAGGAGTCTAACGTGAAGGCAGTGCTTGCTGTTGAACATCTGTGTCGTTGTTATGGGCTATGTAAACTGCAGCACACCTGAGACTGGTGTGTGCTGATATGTGGAGATATGTAGAGACTACCTCTGTCTACACGTTCACACTTTCCGTGATGTTTGATGAAATGTCCTCTTTTAATAAGAATGTTACTAAACAAAGGATCAGTGTCGCACTAGAAAAACCCAACAACATTGCCCACTTGTCGTCATCCAGTTTCTAGAAGATACTTTTATTGCTGAGACCCATTTTGCACATCATCTAAAATATTGGCAGCATTTTTCCCTGATGCACTTACAACATATTTTTCCAAAGGAACACTTAGTCACTGATATTAAAAGAAAGTTAATAGGCCAGGGAGTAATTATGTTTAAATAAACTGTTTGTGATAAAGCCATTTTAAGGAAGCTTGGATGTGTTGCAATAACTCAGAACTTTTTAATAGTTATGGTTTTAGTCTATCAGAAGTTGAATATCTAAAAAGTAATATATCCCAAGACACTCATTGCGTTTAAAACTACTGAGCCTTCCCCTGTCTCTTCCGCTACTTACTTTTTCTTTAAATACATGTAATGAAGTACACATCTTGACCAAATTTACAGTCACAATAATTTCTAAAGCCTGGTAATTACCAGCTTTGTGATTGCTCCACTCTTTGAAAGAGTGTGTTAAAAGATGCTGCATGAGAACCCAAGGTATTTCAATGCTAAAATTCACATTAGTGTGGGTGTTTGTATTGTAAAAGATGGTGCCAAACAGATGCAATCTTTCGCAAAGAATACTGAGGGTTTTAATTTTTTTTTCCACATTTTTTTTGTGCTCTGAGAAGTTATACAAGCCTCTTCATGATGATGTAAACTTTTGGAAAAAGGAGAATGTTCCAGCTGGAACTTGCTTTAGCTAGTAAAAACTGACACCTCAGCTTCACTTGTTCAAGCCAACGTTTCCTCTATCTATGTGTAATAGTAAATTGCAATTACTGCAAAATTGTTGCTTAGTTTAATAAACAGCAATATTTAGAGAAGTAATTTTACATCAAGTACGGAAATTGTTTTTATGTAAACAAATAGCTGCAGACATGCCTGCTCACATCTGTAAATGGTTTGCAGATAGACACACAGGAGATTGTGTTTGTGTCTTAGGGAACTCCACTACTTTTGATCAAGTTAAGCTAAAGTGATTTGGGCCTATATAACTAAAAATAACCATTACCAAATCTGCAATAAAATATTATGTAGAAGTTCAGTATAAAGCTTTTTTCCTAAAATGTGCTTTTTCTATACTTACAGAGCCAGCAGATTACATAGTACATCTGCAAGTGCACGTATCTCATCCTACTGCTTTGCTGTCTGTTCTATGAGACAATATCATTCTTAAACCCAATTCACACCTTTCTCTCCCTTCCCCCACCCTTCATCTTTCACAAAACCAGTTACAAACAAGATTTTTAAAAATTTCCATTTTGTCTTCCTGGAATCAGAATAGAAAAATCAAAGATAAGGAACGTATTAAGACACTCTCACACTCATCATTTACATCTGTCTGCCACTAGGCTTTAAGTGCTTGAACCTGTTGGCAGCTTAAACTTATAAACAGGTGTTTTCTCACCCTGTTGAAAAAGAATTTACTGTTTATGAAATAATCTGAAAGCCGTGCTTTCTATTTCAAGAGTTGCTAATATTCATACTTCCTCTCTGAGAAGATTTTATAGTGAACAAAGAAGAGGGTGTTCCTTTTAAAGAAAGCAAGCATGATTCTGTGGGTAAGCCCAGGCAGGACTTCAGGGTTCTCCCTTCACTCCACCTTAGTTTCCCTTTGTGATTTTTGGCAAGGGAGGTCTGCACTTCATCAGGTTTCTTATCTGCCAGGTGGGGTTATTGTGTTCATTTCACTTAGGTGTTGTCAGTTAACTCAGGTTACTCAAATAGGTGGGGATGCTGCATAAGTAAAAAGTGCACTGATCTTTTCCCCTTGCTGTGCAAAGGCATCATGTACTAACTACAGTGTCATAGTGTGTCTGTCTAAGGCTCCAATGTGATTTCTTCAATTATTAACACAAATCAATAGGAGTGGACCACTGTGCTGAAAGCAATCATGGCTGTGAGCAACTGTGCCTAAATACTGATGACTCCTATGTCTGTCAGTGCTTTGAAGGATTTGTCATCAATGAGGACCTGAAAACCTGCACACGTAAGTCCTGTGAGAAGCTCCTTGATCTCAGCTCACCTGGGAAAGGTTTCTCTTTTCATACAGGGAAGAGAACACACCTTGAATTTATTCTTACAGTCTACATTTTGATAATACTTTAATATAATTATTTGAAAGCAGAAACAGACAGAAAAAGGACTTAGGAAACAATACAAGGTGACTGTAAACCCTCACATATTCAGGAAAGTTTTGGAAGATCTGTTCATCTCCAGGTGTTGAGGATGCCTTTGCCACTGTCTTATATAAAATCATTGCTGAAGTGTTTTGGTTTGGGTTTTTAAAATTCAGTTTATAAGTACCAAGACATGGACTCTGAGCTATGTCAAGCACAGGAAAGTATGATTTCTCAACCCTGCTTAAAGCAACCAATGGAAAGTACACCACAAAGCCCTCTTACATTTTATTGAAGCCATATGTAATTATCAGATAAGGAACCAGATTATTGTTTAATCAGTTCAGTGTGTTTGTGTTTACTTGCTTACATGCCATGCAAATACTAGAGATGAAAATAATTGATTCATTATTTTTAAATTTTTAAAATAACTTTAATTACTCCTACAGGAGTCGATTATTGCGCTCTGAGTGATCATGGCTGTGAACATTTTTGTGTAAATGGTGACAGATCTTACACTTGTCAGTGTTTTGAAGGATACAGGCTTCGTAGTGATGGGAGAACATGTAAACGTAAGTTATTATTCAGCAACTCAGAATTGCATTTTTATTACACACATAGAATCTGTAATGTAGGGTTTGATTGGCTAAACGTCACTGTCCCATGTCGTTTTAAAAGCTCAAGAATTCCAAAAGTTTATAGTTTCTCCTTTGGCGTCATATTTGCCAGCAGTATGTCGATATCCGGGATATGCAAAGGCTTCTGAAGTGGTACTGGATGAGTACTTTCAGGCACCTGAATCACACCCTAAATGCCTGTGTCATTTAAAAAGTAGGCCTGAAATTGGATTGTTGTGCATTCAAAAATAGTTTATTCTGACTTACATCCTCATGTGTGACAACTGTAATTTTCTTCTCAAGTCAAAAATATGTTTCTAAAGTCTGATACAGCATGAAGCTTGCAATATTATTAAAGGAAAGTTCATTTTGTTCAGTATGGGATAGGGATGATTGCATTACACATTTGACTACATTATGTGTTATGATCAATGGCAGATATCAAAAAAAAATAATTGCCTTTTTTTCCCATTTTTATAGCTTTGATCACTAGGTGATCAAAGAAGAATCATGGATAAGTCGCTGAAAAACACACAGGCATTAAGTATTTGGATTATATGTAATCCAAATAATACCCATAGATCTCATCAACATCTGCGGTTAAAAAACATTTACAGGAAAAAAAAAAGTCATTCAGATACTACCATGACAGATGAAAAGCTCCTTATTCTTAGTTTGTGTATCACAACAACACCCTACTTTGTTATTGCATGCAAACAGAGACAAATTCTGCTTGCCTCAAGAAGTACTGATGCTTGAAAAGCAAGTGAAATGTTCTGTCCGTGCAGAAGTCCACAGGGATCTAGAGAGATTGGATCATTGGGCTGTGATTAATGGGCTGAAATTTAACAAGTCCAAATGCCAGATTCTGTACCTACATTCAGGTGGGAGTTGTAAGACTTTGAACATCTCTCCCTTAACTAACAAGATTTTTTATTTATTAAATTGTTCCCAGGTAAAAATGTCTGCAAATCAGTCAACCATGGCTG
>VZZY01010251.1:0-75707 GCA_013400335.1 Eurystomus gularis | reverse complement strand
GGCCTTTCTCTGGACCTTTTCCATCCTGTCATCTTTTTTGTATAGCAGGGGCAAAAATTGAACACAGTATTCCAGGTGTGGCCTAACAAGTGCTGAGTAGAGTGAGCTAATGGCTTCCTTATCTCTGCTGGTGATACCCTTTTTGATGCAATCCAGTATCCTGTTGGCTTTCTTTGCTGCTGCAACACATTGTTCACTCATATTGAGCTTGTTGTCCACCAGAACCCTCAGGTCCCTTTCCACAGAGCTGCCCTCCAGCTAGGTAGATCCTAGTCTGCTGCACCCCTGGATTAAGTATTCCGAGGTGTAAGACCTTACACTTGTCTTTGTTGACTTCATAATGTTCTTGTTAGCCCAGTCTTCCCGCCTATCCTGATCTTCCTGCAAGGTGGCTCTGCTTTCTAAAGTGTCCTTTGAAAATGTTTCCTACCTGGATTATTATCCTACCTGAACTAAATTATTCAGTTTATTCCTGAAACCAATTTGTGTTCTCATGCCAGGAAGTGAGGTCTAGTCATAATTTCCAATTAAACAAAATTAATAATTAGTTCCTGGCACTCATATGCATTCTGTGCATACATGCAGGTCAATACTTTGCACAAGTGAAACAAAAAAAATAGACTAGATATACTGGTGTTATCTGCATGATGACTGGAAGAGTTTAAAGTGTCATTTGTATATCACTGAAAAATTGTACATGGAAATAAAGAATGGTCCAATACTGGACCACAAAAATTGGAAGAAATGCTACTGGATTATGTCTGATACTAAAATATTACACCAGAATGCGAAGTACTCTCCTTTACAGTGACTGGAAGCAGCAGCAATATTTGCTGATTTCCAAGCAAGTGTGAGAGCAAATGTACTGCTTTAGAGAAGCACAGAGATAGTACAGGTTATTCATTACAAGAAATGTACAGGGAAATACACTGACATATGATCAGAATATAAAGGGCAGTTT
The DNA here is from genome assembly GCA_013400335.1 of Eurystomus gularis. Classification (NCBI taxonomy): domain Eukaryota; kingdom Metazoa; phylum Chordata; class Aves; order Coraciiformes; family Coraciidae; genus Eurystomus; species Eurystomus gularis. The sequence goes on along the minus strand of VZZY01010251.1, from coordinate 74,746 downwards.
TCAAATCTGTTCTGTGCCCAGAAGCTCCCATTGTGACACTTCCGGTTAGGCTAATTAAACAGCTTAGTAGATACAGTGCTAAACTGTTCTGAAAACGTGGTATTGTTTTAATTTTTTATGATAGGTGAGCTTCTGAAAATATGGACCACATAATGAGATCCTTCTGCTCCTTGAATCTGGGTGTAATCCAAAGCCAATAGAAGTCACTGAACTCTGTAATCTCTGGGTCAAGAATATTCACTATTGATTTCTAGCTGTGTTGACATTTTTCTGAAGCATGTGACTATGTGAACTTGTTTAAAAAAAAAAGAAATAAAGGTAGAAAAAAAAAGGTCAGTACCAGTACCCTGGTCCATTAGAAAGGTTTATTGAGTGATGAGGTTTCCAGAGAAGAAACACAGTATGGAAGGCCAAGAGATTTTGTTGGAAAGAAGCCTTTTTGTTTTTACAGTATGGGTTCAGCAAGACAACTGCATTTCATGGAAACATGAAAATGTATGAATTATGAGAAACATGTTGTACTCATACCCTTGTGATTATTTCTTCTGTTGCGTTTCATCCATCATATACAGTTCTCATGCAATGCCAGTGACAAGCAGTCACTTATTTTTCATAGAATCAGAGTGTTTTGGTTTGGGAGAGACCTTTAAAGGTCATCTGGTCCAGCCCCTCTAAAATGAGCCAGGATATCTTTCACTAGATTAGGTTGCTCAGAGTCCCCATCCAACCAGACCTTGAACGTTTCCAGGAATGGAGCATCTACTGTCTCTCTGGGCAACCTCTTCCAGTGTTTCAGCACCAGTGTTTTCACTCGTAAAAGAATTCTTGATATCTAGTCTAAATCTCCCCTGTTTTAATTTAAAACCATTACCCCTTGTCCTGCCACAACAGGCCCTGCTAAAAATGCTCTCTTTGTCCTTCTTGACTAATACTAATTCTATAATGATGTAGAGAAGAAGTTACAGGTACTGAATACATTTTAATGACATTACAAGTTGAGTTGAACTGGTGAGACCAAACATATAGTGTCATACTCTGAGAAACAATACAGAGTAATTCCAGCCACAGACACCTTCCCAAGCATCTGTTACCTGGCACTCTGGGGTGTTTCATGGTGTTTACAGACCTTTAAGATTGGAAGAGAGGCCTTCAGTCTGACATTCTGCACAGACTCTAAAATTACTGTAGCAAAGGGAATAACTTCTACAGAAATTACCTTAAAGAAATGTGGCTGGGGTGATGAAGATTCTCTGCCCTTTTATGATGTCCCAGCTTTGTTTTTTTATGGCACTGGGAATAATAGGCTTGCCTACTAGTTTACATATGCTTATTATTATCATAAAAGGTAACTCATTAGCCTTTAAGGGAAATCTCTATGGCTGCTCTCAGTTAGATTTATTCAACTTAACAAAGTTCATTGGAAGGTTGTCTCTGTTGCTGCTTTTTGAAAGTTTACTATATGCAGTAGGGGGATTGCAGCTATAATAGTGTGGTTCTTAGAAGACTTAATGGCAATGTTTGGTGGTTGTATGTTTGTACGATTGTAGTGCGTCACTGATTTTTGGAAATGTTATCTGTGGGATTTACAGGAAGGATAAAACAAGTAACATTGATGTATAAAAAGCAAAATTCTTATCAGTGGAGAAAAGGAGAAAAGTTTCTTGGTAGTTTGCATGACTGCATCATATGAGAATCCATGTTTTGCAAGTACTGTGTTTTGATAAGCCTGGTTTTCAAAGCTGAGATAAAGTATTTATGCACATGAGAAAAGCAGTTTCTTGACATTTCATTTCATAAATTACTAGCTGTTTCAAAATCTTCATTTTTCACCTTTACTTTTTTTTTTTTTTGCTGCCTAGTCTTCTTCAAAAAGCTAAAATGTAGACTCTTTGGCTGAAATTCCTTTTCCAGAACCATGCCAAATTCTACCGATATCACACAAATATCTGTTTAGATGACTTGCAAAAGTGCCTGCAGTGCTCAGTAATTTTTCTATTATAGATAAATCCTTTTCATTTTAGAACAAGGCAAAGCACTATCCAGCAAATTATTTTCTTGGAATGTGGACAAGAACACAAGCCTTCTGCTTCCAAGAGCAAAAGCCTCTCAAGCCCTGGGAATATTTACCACTACAGGGACCTATTTGCTAGAAATTATGAGATCCTTCTATAAAGCAAGGAGTCATGGTGCAAGAAATATTACATTCTAGTGCCTGCTCTGAATCTACCAAAGAGGTATTGAATTTGAAACAGACTCTCTCATATCACAGGTGAAAAGGATGACATAAAGGGGAACAGATGGAAAGGTAACTCTTCATGTACAGCTTTCTTCTGCTTTCATTTAAGCTTCCATGAGTAAATTATTTCAGTTTTGCAAGTAGGAAAGTGAAGTTCCTCCTAAGCTGAAAAAACTCTTGTCTATAAATCAAATATGTAAACATTTCTTTCTAACAAGTTTTTCAGTTTGGCAGCCAAATTAAAATCCCCAGCCTTTTCATGAATCTCAGCTAAAAATGCATTTCAGATGTAAATGATTATACTTTTGGCTACTGCCCATAGAAGTAGCCAAATTTACCTGATTTTCAAATGTAAATGTATTTTGGAGAATTTTTTTTCTTATCATTTGTTAATATTAAACTAAATTATATAAAACAGGCAGCTGACTTCAGTGTACTGCTGACTGTGATATATAAGAAGTCATTCTACACAGGCTAAATTTAGTCAGAAGTGTGGTACCAATCTACTCCTGTATCTATTACTCTAAGTGTTTCTAGTGCAGAGAATGTGATTTTTCACAGACACTGGAGAGTGCTGCTTAATTATTCATCCTGAAATTTAATTTCAAAGCTTGTAATCATTTAACTGTTTAAAATGGAATTTGTCACTGAAACAAGCCAAGAGGAACTAGAGCATTATTTAACACTTGCTCATGTTAATTTCAGCGTAGCTTGATAACTGGCTCATTTCATGCACAGTTCCAGCAGGCCCTGGAACAAGGCATCTATGATATTGATTATTTTGGTTCAGCTGGAGTAGGTAAATTTCCATTTATGAATGGAAATATTTTTTCCTGAGATGTGCCATCTCTACATTGCCTATTTTATTTTATTTATCAAGATGTCTTCTGTAAGTAAGAAGATACATCTTGCTTCTGTGCCACTGTCTCCAGCGTACCAGGGTGGTTGAAACACATGCTTTGCAATATGCCTGGTTTGCATGTTCCTCCTAACACGAAACAAATGCTCCATGACTTGAAGAACATATGTGCACAGGAAATGAAGAAAACCCTTTTTAATGCTGTCAGATACACTTCAGAAATTAGTACTTAAGCATGTTACAGCAAGTAGTCTCTGTAAGTGTCACGGTCGGGCGCGCAGAGTACTAACTGTTCGGTTCACCACAGTAAGCCAAATATTTCTGCTCCAGCACAGTCAGAGAAGTAGGAGCTAAAGCAGTATGTGTTGTTCCTGAACTGGAAATTTGCCAGTACTTGGTGTGAGCATAAACTTGTGGCAGATAACTGTCCTTTAAAGCATCTGTGTTGACTTCTAAGATGGCTTACTGCAGGCCATACACATTTGGTGTAATCTAGTTTCCTTTTTACAGAAATCTGCTAGGTAGCGTGAGAGGACATGATTGGGAAAGTATTGTGATGCCTCTAGAGAAGTGCTTCCAAACTTCGCTTGCACTAAGACTTGTATTAGCAGATGATTTCTTCCTCCTCCATCTGAGACTCACTGTGGCAAGTGAAGGCCTTTATCACTATAGCTAGTTCGGTCATTGCTATTAGTGTTGTTGGTTGGGTTGGTTTGGTACATTCCATGGTAAGGGAGTGCAAGCCCAAAGCAGGCATTACTTTCTCCATGGTGTGTGGAGCATTGGTCCTTCAGAGATGACTGTTCTACTGGGAGCATTCCAGGCTGGAGCTTTCCATTCACACCCAGCCTGTGAGAAACCGTGTAAGCTGACCTGCCTTGGACCCATGTGCATTGCATTGAGCACCCTCAGGTATCCTACCCATTTTTGCAACTCCCCAGCAAGTGCTTGTAAAGCAGTCATTCCCCCACATGCCCATCGTGTTCATATGCCTGCACGGCCCTGCAAGCCCCTCAAAGCTTTCACAGTAGAGAATTTTTCTTGCCCAGGGTTTGTAAGAGGTATATCTGGCAACCAGGGAGCTCCCCAAAAGGCATGAATCAAAGATATGAGTTGTGTGTTTTTCCTCTGGTTTTGCTTCAGTGCCCTTCTGCAAGCCTTTCTTAGACATTAACACCTGCAATAATGCAGTGTGTAATCACCAGTTGTTCACAGACCTCCTTTCAGAATCTGCGAATTTCCCAGGATGCTGGAGCAGCACAGCATCGCTGCAGCCTCTGTATCTACCATAATTAAGTCATTATCACAAATTAAAGGTAACCTAACCTTATCTGAAGCTTTGCTCGAAATTATTGGTGTAGAAAACAGGAAATACACCATAAATTACAAAGTATCCTCATTGAAGAAGTCTATGTGAAGCCCTTCCCCAGAATAAAAAAAATAAAGAAGTTTAAGTATGCCTTGACTTTTGAATAATCACATTTCTCTTAAATCTGTGCTGATCTTAAACAAGAGGAAATTTATTAAAAGTTAAGATTCGTATCTTCACTCCTGCTTCTTTATGATTCCTGGCATGAATACTAAAGCAAGTCTTGTCGCTATGTTAAGATTCCTTTTGTGAACTCACCTGTGATATGTGAAAGCATTCTACAATGAGTAAACCAAACCCTTACCTTCTACTTTTTCCTCTTATGGCTGATATCTTCATCTTCCTTTTCTAAATAAGAATTGCAATAAGATGTCTTCAATTAAATGTTTAAATAACATTCTTCAGATCTCTAAATCCTGACAAAATAGTGGAAATCTTCACTGTTTTTGACATAACTGGAAGGCCAGAGCTTGAATTAGGTATGTACAACTGTGCAGTATTTCCTGCACAGTTTTCCTGCAGTATTTCCTACTGAAAAGTAAAATAGTTTTGTATTGGCCTTTTTGAGGCCAATTTCTATGCATCTGTTTTGTGAAAGAAGGAATAAATCTGTCAATTTAGATAAATCTTTTGAGAACAAATTTGTTGAAGCTATCATATCCTCTAACATAAATACTGCTTTCAGTTATAGGAGATATAGACAGGAATAATTATTTTCATACTATATGCTGAAGCTCAGTTTTGCATAGACATTAAATCATTTTGCTTTGACACAAATATTTAAGAGAAAAATAAAATTTGACTTAAACGTCTTGCCATTTTTGTACACCTTATTTTAGTAGTTGTTATTTATGACTTTATGTTAAAGTTTCCTTAATAAGCCATTAAAGTTTAACAGGAAACTCAGCAGGAATAAATGCCAAGGAAAGAAAAATAACACTACATTATTACTTGTCCAATTTATTTGTGAGCAGAGTTCTGTATCCTCTCTTGTTATTCTTATACACTGTGTCATGAATTTTCTGTATTTCCAATGTCTATGTAAAGTTTACTGACCCATAGATCAATTAGACCAAATTGATTCCTGCTGGGAGGAAACAGTCTATCGCAATTTAGAAGCTTATTTGGGAAAATTTTAGGGTAACAACCTATCTTCTTTTATTATGAAATACAATAGTTAGTAGAGACAGAAAACAAAGTAAAGATAGGCTTCTACATTCTGGCTGTACTTTGGTTTAGGAGATTTGTCCAATTGCATTTGTGCAATTACTTCCCTCTGGACACACACGCACACTTCTTACAGAATTATTCTTTTTTATTCAGTCACATTCTATATTACACGGGTTAATAAATTATTTTCAGACCTACTTCATGCTAGAAATAGATAATTCTTAATGGAGACAGATGGTTTGCACTGTTTCAGAAAGAGTCTGCTTTTCTATTTTTGGTGGTATCAATAATAGCTGAAAGAGTATCAGAGATAATTTAGTAACTAAAGTAACATGCAGGTCTATAGTTTGGTCAAATCTCCTGCTATCACTACTTAAGTATCATGGAATTCTTGTGGAGTTTAACGGAAGTGTTTGTACAGAAAGAAGCACAAATATAATGTCTGCTTAAGCACAGTAGCTTTCACACAAAATATTTTTTATGCTATTTTATTGTTTTCCTGAAGCCTGGGTGCTGGATTCTCATCTCTATATTCCAAACAAAAGCAGGAAGAACACCACTGAAATTAATACAACATCACCTCTGCAAAACAATTAGGAAAAAATGGGTTCTGACATATAAGTTTTAATTGTCACTTGAGGAGTTGATTCCTTTTGTGTCTTTTATAGACGTGATGTGAAGATGTATTGTTTCTGAAAAGGAAACACATGTCACTAGTATTTTCACTATGAAACTGCAAGGCAGACATATAATGCAGTACTATGTCACCACTGCTAATTTATTTTATGGAACACTTAATAAGATGTAGTCTATGTTATTACAGGTCTACTGAAAGAGCAGCACTGTAACCCATGAGCCAGGTCTGCCAGTTCATGTTAGCTGCACAGCTTAGCTCTTCCACTCCTGTAAACCAACAGCAAAGCGTAGAAACAAAACTTCACATCCACCAAGATTTCTTTCACAAGCATTTTAAAAAGTATCAGGCAATCTGCCACAAATTGTGTCGGAACCTGGTGGGGAGTAGTCTGAATTCTTAGGTTTATGTGTGGGATTAGCAAAATACTGCTTTTGAGAAACTTCATGTCTCTTAAGGCAATACATGATTACACCTTTTTTTCTACATCCGTGGTTACGTATAGAAGAATATCTAAGATCAGAATATCTAGTGCCCGAAGAACAGCTTCTGTTCTCTTGGTTAATCAAGCGAACAACTTGATGCTTTCTAATTTTTGCATGAAAGCTCTGCTAAAATATTTATAGCTCTCATTTTTAAGTAAAATCTCTCCTTTTGATCAGTGTACCTAGACAATGCAAAAGGGGAAATTTTAAAGTGGATTGGTTATATTCTGCAAAGTGGAAGTAACAGTAATTGGTGATTAAACTTTCACAAAAGTTTTCACCTAGGGGGTGGTAGTTAGTAAGAGTTCCCCAAGTGTGGACACCATGCTAAGAGTATGTAATTACATGAAAAAAATAGCATATCCACTTTTAAAGAGATTTGGTTTGAATGTAATTGTCTCCTGGATATTCTGCACAGAATTAGTATTTTAAAATATCTTGTTAAATTCCCAATTTGATAGTTGTTTGGATAGCAAAGGGACAGATATTGAAGAAAAACTAGCAGAAAGCAAAACACGGGGCAAAAACCCCACATTCACTTAATCCTACAAACAACATTAATTCAACAGTGAATTCCTACAATGTAGGAACAAAGGTAGCATATTTCTTAGCATGTATATAAAAACCACACACATCCACATATTCATATGTACACAGCCTGCATAACTCACTGCCACAAAACAAAGGGAAAAGACTTTTATAAAAAGGAATTAAAAAATATCCAAACTAAATAATTCTAAGATATTACTTCTCAACTACATTCAGATATCACAGTGACTGCAATGTTGTACCTTCCCCCCAAATTCACCTATACAACAAGTATCCTTAAGCCTCTGACAAAATTACTTCTCTAGTACAAGGAAGATATTTCTCCCTGAGCACAACATTGTAGAGGTTTATCTCTGAATTAGCTGACAATGACTCCTGTCATTGAGACTGACAAATTAAATAAATGTTTATATCACTTGATAGTCTTCACTGCCAAAATAGCTATCTGTCAGAATGGTTACACTTCTTCATTTGATCCTTTATATTAAAAATAATGAGAGAAAATTATAGTGATAAATATACACTTTAAAATGATATAGCCTAAAGTACAATCCATATAGAATGCAGTACACTCAACCATCTAAACGGATGGTGTCTATACAGTGCTTTGAGCACAGGCCCACAGTGGAACTTTAGCTCTTGCTTGGTGGTTGCTGTACTGCCTGGGCACTAATCTGTGCTCAGGCTCAAGAGCCTGGAGGAGCAGAAGCCCCCATCACTGCTCAGTCTGAGTCTAGCCTCAGATGCCCTTTACGCTGTGTGATAATATCATTCAACTAAATTCAGGGAAACAAGCAAACCAGGAGTTTCTTCTCAGAAAACTTTGTATCTTGTACAGCAAGGAAATGCTGTTGCAACAGAAATGTAGCAGGGTATATGCAGACCATACTCATCAGTGAACAACTCTTGGGAGTGTCTGTGAGGAGCACACAGAAATAAATAGAACCAATACAACCTGTAAGTGATTTTAGTAAAATCTTCATGACAGTAAATGCCAGTAGTAAAGAAATTATAGAAAAATGATATGGAATGGAAGGTCATAAGAGAATAATGTAAGACAAAAATATTTAACTTTTCATTTAGGTTTGTTGCTTATTCCCCCCAAATGTGACTGCACAATATTTGCATAGTATATGTTATGTTTTCTGTACGTCTCTCACGAACTTTGAAGGACACTCCCAGAAAGCCAACATACAGTAAATCATCCTTTATCCAGCTCCAGTTCTAGTTACTAGTTACAGTTACTAGACATGTATCACATATTAGCATACCTTTACCTCTTTTTTTGGCAGAATAAATTCTAAGAAAAGAGAATTGAAAAAATTATTCTCTTTGGATTAAGCCTCCTCTAGAAGTCTGTCAGGTACCATAACCCTTCAAACTTTCATTCTTTATAACACCTGGGCATATTTCTGCCCACGTAACTACAGCTGCTGAACTGAAGATGGCTGCACCTCTCACTGTTCAAGTGCAATGCTTCATCTGGTGGAAAATTCACCTCACCTGATAATTTTGTTTAATCTTCAGATCTGAAGTGCTGAATCTTTAAGACTCAAGTTTTGTTTTGTAGAGACTAATTTTCTAATCCTTGTGAAGAGCTGAACATTTCAAGCTGAATTGTAGGAAAATGAGGCAATATTCCCTTCCTGAGCTTGGAAGGAAAGAAAATCAGACTGCACTTTTACTCTTTTTCAAAAACAAGCAGTACTGCAATTGCTAGAGGCAATTCTGATAATTTCCTCCAGCAAGGTTTCTTCCAAGTATGGTTTTGAGTATGACCTACAAAAAGTAGGTTGGTATTGGAAGGGATGGCAAGGACATAGACTTTTCAAGGGTACTTAAAGCTCAGTCTGTGTTAAACTTGCTGCTTCCCGTTTGCTTTCATGTTTATAATCAAATTTGAAGTGTTCTCTTTGCTTCCAGTAGTTTAGTCTTTAATATAATTAGATGTAGTAGTTAAGCTATTTGATATTATATAATGTAGCAGTTTTTCTTTAAGCTATATCTTTATGCAGGCAAAACAAATTCAGAGTTTATCCAAACAAGCAGAATTCCCACAAGACAATTCAAGTTATATTCGAATTAGAGCTATGCTAGAGGCAAACTCATACTGTCCTTCATTAAAGTCTGTTTGTGGTTTTGGATGCTTGGCATAACCATTCCTTGTAACATAAAGCACATATCCTGAGGTGTTAGATACGTATGGGAGGATTACCTCCACATAAAGTGGATGGGTGTTCACATACTTGAACAAAAATCCTTCTGATACATGTTTTCCTATGCAATGGTCTGAAGATTTCTATTTGCCATTTTAGATAGGCGTTGCTATAATGGCAATATGAAGAAACTACAGCATGAGAACAGTACAATAGGAACACCATAAGGAGTAATATTACTGAAAACTAAACATAAAGCACTATACTTTTATCAGTATATTTTTAGTAGGTGCTGACAGTTTAGCTGAATCAACATCAGCATTTCTTCTTCTAAGGAAATATTCAAGTGATGTAAGAATTACATACTGGATTCTGGATTAGCTCTGCTTTTACGTTTTGGTTCTGCTGGATGAGAATCTCCTTCTGATATCTTCTGTAGAAATATCTAAAGAAGAAAGTGGAAGAGCCTGTCAGACTTCAGCTTACTGCTCCTGCATTAAAAGATAAGATATGTCTCTTCTAAAGTTCTTTTGCTATTGGTGTCACACTCAGCTCTGCCTTTAGACTTTATGTGTGATAATGGTATTGTTGTACTGCCAGCGGCCAGATGCAGCCAGAGGTTTTAAGGAACATGGGCTTCCATCGCTTGGAGATCATTATGCCTGCTATTGCTCTGATTGCTGTGATTAATACTCTCCTTCAGGTGCCTTCAGAATGTAGATTTCATAGGCCCTGACATAATGGTTTGAACCGTCCATGTCAGCTGCCTCATGTCTGATTACATGGATGGTTTTGTGTTTTGTTAGTTGCTTTATTTTAAAATAATTTTAGTGTCAAGGCAGTAATACCTACAAATTGCTGTTATAACACAGTGCTACTGATCGTTTGAGTATAAGGTTGTTTTTTCTAACTGGACATTGCCAAATGACTAGCACCCAATATTGCTTGTGTTTAAAACATTTTAATTTAGAGCTTGTGAAGGCTGGGGGCTTGACAGTTATTTTGGCTACAGTCCTCCCTTAACAAGACAACAAATGTAAACTTTTTACTATCACTGCTTCTTTGGTATGTCTAAATTGGGAGAAAGGATTATTGTGGTTCCATCTGCATTCACTCTGCTTTTCTGGAGTTCTGCTCCTACTGAAACATGAAGTGCTCAATAAAGACTACAAAAAATCCCTTATGAAAATGAAATTTCTGCAACAAATTTATGCCTATTCTCTTAAAGGAGCGTCCATTCTCCAGTAGTTAGAAAGAAGACAATACAGGAACAGAACATGTATGCAAGTCCATTTCCTGCAATCAGTTACAAAGCAAGTAAGTATTCAGGTCAGAGTAATACAGTGAGACTTCACACTCTCCCTGCCATCACAGTGAAATGTCATAACATTGTGATACGTTGCCAGGGTATGAAATCTTGCTCATGTGTTGCTATCACAGGGATTTTTTTACTGCCACTTCCAAGAGCTTCAATACATACCATAGGAAGTCTTACATGTAACAATGAGGAACAAATAACATTTTTGTAGTTGCTAATACCTAGAGCTACAGAAGACAGGAACAAAGTGGGCATGATAAGTTTTCCACAACAGGAAAGTCATAATCCCTGAAAGTCACAAAAATGCCTGTGGGTTTGTTTATGATATGTGGAAGAAGATAAATTTAATTATTAAAATCAAAGCCTTCCCTCACTTTAAAATATCCCTTACTTTCTGCATAAGCAGTCACTCTTTTGAGAGAAAACAATTTCTGAAAAACAGTTCTTAGTAGTAGTATCGAATACTGCTTGATCCAGCAGATCGTATGCTCATCCAGGCCATGAGCAGCCAGTTTTTCCATGAGAATTCTATGGGGAACAGCGTCAAATGCTTTTTGAAAGTCTAGGTAGACAATATCCGCAGTCTCTCCCTCGTCCAATAGTCAGGTCATCTTGTCATAGAAGGAGATCAGGTTCATCAGGCAGGACCTGCCTTTCATAAATCCATGCTGACTAGGCCTGATCCCCTGGTTGTCCTTTATGTGGCTTGTAATGGCACTCAGGATGATCTTCTCCGTGACCTTCCCTGGTACTGAGGTCAGACTGACAGGTCTGTAGTTTCCTATATCCTCCTTTCTGCCTTTCTTGTAGACGGATGTTACATTTGCTACCCTCCAGTCCATTGGGACCTCTGACTACTGCTGAGCAGTGCTCGCACAGCACCAGGGCTCTTCCCAACATTCCCCCTCAGTGGGATGGGGTGGGCAAGATCTTGGGAGGGGACACAACCAGGACAGCTGACCCAAACTGACCAAAGGGATATTCCATACCATATGACGTCAACTCAACTATAAAGCTAGGGAAAAGGAGGAGGAGGGGTTGCATTCCTTTGTCCTCCAGAGCAACCGCTACGCGTTTTGGAGCCCTGCTTCCCAGGGAGTGGCCAAACATCGCCTGCTGATGGGAAGTAGAAAATAAACCTTTGTTTTTCTTTGCTTCTGCGCACGGATTTGCTTTGCTTGCTTCGTCATCAGTAAACTGCTTTTGTTTTACCCCCAAGGGTTTTGTTTTCCTATCTTATTTCCCGCCCCTTTTGCTCTGCTGAGGATGGAGAGGAAAAGAGGGGGGTGATAGAGTGGCTTGGTGGGCTCCTGGTGCTCAGCCAAGGTTAACCCACCACAGTAGGAAATGTAGATCTAATGTCAGTCTGCATTTACTACTTCACTTAGGTCTTCCTATGATTTCAGTTCCTCTGATTTAATAATGCATATTTTTAAAAAGGGAAAATGCCATTGACTTCAAAGGACCTTTGGCTCAGACCCTATGTGAGAAGCATTCTGAAAATGTAAGTGCTATTATCTTTGCTGAAATGTGCTGCATTCCACAGACTAATGTGGTATGAATTCACAGGAGAGTATATGCCTTCAGTCAGACCATGTCTCTTGCATATAAGGCTTTCACTGCACTAAGGTCAGATGGTCTTATTTCTAATATTTTAAGATCCCTAGAGCTATTTTGAAATAATAAAAGTTAGCTTCAATTGTCCTTGTAGAAATGCTTCTGAACTGTGAATCCTTATGAGTGTTCTCTGATTTCTATCCCTGTCTTGGCTCAAAAGTGCTTCTTGCGATAATCCCTGACTTTTCCAGAGCTCAGTTCAGAAGAGCCTGACTACTCAGGCTCTGCACCAAATACAGAGAAGCTAATTCAAGTATCAGAAGCAAGATGGACACAGAAAAAAAAAAGAAAATTAACCCGAGCAAAATTTTTACATGGTTATACTGCTTTGGTACCCGAAGTAGCTTAGGCACTGCTGGCTTTATATTCCATCATCATCCTGGGTAATTCATCTGTGAGACCTGGCAAATGGAGAAAGTTCCTGCCAAGAAAGCATCAGATTGTTGCAGGTAATGGTGCAGTAGACGCTACTAACACTGTAAATACTAAACTCAGACAAATAATAGCAAGACTATTATGTTTCTTGGAACATCCTTATGTCAATGGGACCAGTCAAGATTAGATCCTTATTACAAACCATAGAATTTTCACACACACAGCAAGAAACTATTTCTGTTCTTCAGAAGTTATAATTAAAATGGATGTACGAAGGAAAGGGTTAGAGAAAGGCAATGTTGTTAGCTATGCTGTTTCAGATTAAGAATCCAATAAAGAGACAGGAACTAATACTAAAGTACAGCTTCAGTCTCCCATGTAACGTAGTCTGATGCATTAACCACAATACTGACCTTGTGTCTTCCTGTGCTTTTAAAAACTGAACAAAAATATGAGCAACCTCTCAACTATTTTTCAACATTTTAAAAGAGTATTAAACTCCAATACCTTGGGCAAATCTCATCATAAATCATTTCACTACTTCTAATGCAATGTCAGCTCACTGCAGACATTTACACAAAAAAGTAGCTGCCTACGTGTCTCATTTAATGAAAACAGCAATATTCTCAACATGAGCTGTATTTCCCAAGCTTGTGTAGTATTTCGTATTACAGGTATTTCTTAGAATTTGATATTGCTTTTAATGTCCAGACTAAGACTAAAGTCTAGTAGTTAGTGACAAATTCTATTGGAAAGATTTCTGCTTTCTTATTTCATGATTTTATCACAATCATTTTTTTCCAGTTAAGTAAAAAATCTTCCTTTTGCACAGCTATGAGTGGTCAGATCAATTGACAACCTTGGCTTAAAACAAACTCTGCTTACTTAATGGATGTGGTATTGGTCAGGTAAGAAAGATTTTAGGACAATGAATGTCTCATTCATATGGGGCATAATCTAGCAATTCATTGTGGTCCAAGGAAGTAGTACCTCAGAGAAAGTTTCTTTCTGTCGAATGCATCCAAATGCATCCAATGGACTGTAGAAGAAAGTAGTTCTCACTTTTTATTTTTGAGATGTTCACAGATACAGCAAAAAATGTCAGTCTGTAATAAATGTTCCATAGTGTTCCTTGGCACAGTCATCAAGTATGTTTCTGTAAATACTGTTGTGTGTATAAATACCTGATTTGAAGGTATTTACTGCAGTAGTTCTTGAAATTAATGCAACTTATAGCCTATATAATTTTACATCATTCAAATAGATACATTTGGACTAACCACAAGATTACTAAGCAATTGGTTACATTTCCTCAACTGCCATTACGTAGATGTAAAATTTAAATCTCTTGAAGTAAGGATAGAAAATTAGATCCAAAAAATAAAGCCCAGAAACCCTTCCCCCAATGTGTCCCCCTAGTATATCACCTTTAAAATATGGGCTGTATTATGTACAACTATGTTTAAAGGATGCTACGGCTTCCAAGTTGTACACTAAAAAGTGCAGAGATGTGTGACTTAAGAGATAAAACCAGCTACAGCTCTCTCATTTGTGCATTGTGATATAGGCATGCCTGCTACCACATATAAGCACGAACAGAATCCAGGTTTCCAGGTTCCTAATCCAAGGAGTTACCAAAACAAAATGCTTTTGTTCTCCAGTATCTTGCAGAGCAAATGAGACAGGAATGCTGCAGAACAAAGAACAAGATGTCTTATCTTTAGAAACAACAGCAACAGCAGCCAAAAGTTGTGAAGACAAACTCTGGATTTTCTGTTTGAGAGCTGAATCCACTCTTCCACTCCTTGACCGCATGTTGTCCAGTCCTATTTAGCAAGTTCTGGAAATTGATGAGTAGAGAGTAAAAGACCCTAGCCTTCACCTGGGATCCAAATAATCTCACTTCCTGTGATTAACTCAGTCCCTAAACTGGTAGCTCTTTTTCAGGATGGCTTTGGCCTTAAGAATCCAAGATGCACAGTGAGAGGAGGTATCCCAAGATGCTTTCACTCAGACAGTCCCCGGGTTGGTGACTAAGGGTGAACTCCTGCAGTGTGAATGCCAAACCTCTCCACTTAGCACTCTCATTTCCTTCTAAGAAGTTCTGTGACATCAAGGGTCTTTGGTGGTCATCAAGACCACCAAAGGCAGGTCTTGGTTAATGCCAGATGGATCATTCCCACACCTCACTACAAATATTCACACAGGACCTAGCACGTGCTCCACCTATGTCTGGATCAATGCAAAGTTTTAGGGGAGTGTGTTGGTTTAGTAAGAGCTGCGGGGTAGCCGAGCTGTGCGGCCGGCCGCTTCTCCCCGCCCCCTCCCCTCTGCCGTGGGCCGTGGACAGAGAAAGGAAAAGAAGGTTTAAAAGTGCCTTTTTTGAGTTGAGGTAAGGAAGGTTTAATATATATATATAAGAAAGTAACATACAATGGGCACTTTGCAGTTAAAAAGAACAAATACTAAGCAGTAAGAAAAGAGCAATACAAAAAAAACAATACCAGAGAACAACGGCGAGGGACTGAACCCGAGTGAAGTTCAGGGCGAACTGAACTCCAACTGAACCACTCCCAACAGAACTGGCCCCTCCCCGGAGGTGGCCCCGGGGCATGACATCAGCATGGTATAGAATTACCTGGCTCCACACAAAATTAACCCTGTCCTGGCCAACCCAGGACAGGGAGAAATGTGTATGAGAGAAATGCCTAAAAGTTTTAGATACCAAGAAAGTAAGGCAGTACTAGTTGACAGCCTGCATTACTGCATTACTGCTTGCAATTGAGGTAGACTTAGTCCTGGATCTTAATAGATAGTATTAAATATACAGCAAAGAAATTAAATTAAAATCCTTCTTAATTTTTGTTCATATTCACATATTTTAGTCTATTTTAATATTCTGTCTTTTCCCATTACTATGCATGCCTTTCATATATGCATAATGTGAGGGGTGTAGAAGGTGAGGGAGTGGTATCTGTGTGTATAAAATGTGAAAGAAAGCCAGAGATGCAAATATACAAACATATGTAGCATGCATAATGTCCACATCACCTACATTTCTCTGAGTTTCATTAAAGTTTAGAAGTAAGATCTCCTGAAGCACTCTTGAAGCATGCTAATTCCATGTAAAGGCTATTATGGAAAGTCAGAATGAGGCTAGTGTCTCATTCAGTTGCCGTGCTTCCAGTTACAGCAAGAGGAAGACAATATTAATTTACTCTTGACAGTGTGCAAATTCCTGGGGATCTTTTTAATCCAGTACAAATATCCTGCAATAAAAAGTTCCAGCTAACTTTATTGCCAAAGGACAAAGTAATTAAAGAGAAGGTCAGTGGAAAAGATCTGCAAATCTTTGATGTTAAATACGCATCAGTATTCCTCTGGATTGTGTTTTGTGTTCTTTAATTACATAAATCTAATTTTAAAACATTATTTCCAAAAAATCTAGACCTATTTCTCTAGACTAGATGAACATCTTCAGAACATATGCTATTTAGATGAAAAAAGACCTGTATATGGTAAGCTTTAAATTTAAGGAACACAGTTTAAGTAATTGTCTATAAATCAATGCAAATGTTATACTCTACCCTTGCCAAAAAGAAAAAAAGAAGTTCCTGTGCACTTCCAGGGCTTTCACTTGTCACCTCCAGAACTACTGTAATTCCCTGACAGAGACCAAGAGTAGGAAGAGAACAAGATGTTTTACATTTACCGTTTCACTTTGGTTAGCTAGAAACCTCATCACTGCCCTGGGCCCATGTCTCCTCTGTTTTCTTCATTAATTTAGGGCACCTAATGGGGCCTACATTTTGAATGTCAGTGAAGAGGAAAGTGGAGGGACAGTGATTTGCCCAAGCCCAAACAGAGCATCTATGGCAGCAGCTGGAACTAGAGCTCAAAAAATACCCGGTAGATCAAACTGCACTGTCCTGTACAGCAGAAAAAAAAAAAAAAAAACAACCAACCAAAAAAAGCTTTATCATTGAACAAGAATTATTGTGCGCATCAGTTTGTCTTTATTTGTTTAAACTTGCATTTCATTGCCAGACTTCCAGACACCATGTCATGCAGGAAAATGACTGCAAATGCCTCAGGTAAGTTTGTTGGTAAGCTGCCAACTGGAAGATCCTAAAAAAAAAAAAAAAAAGAAGGAAATTGTTAATAGCATAGGATGTGGCTGATGTGAGATGACGGAATTGCATTTTCATTTAGATGTGGCTACATCAAATGGCATTTGCTCTAGCTTTGACATTTTAGCAACAAACTTGAACTGTCATACCTAAAGCTTGTAAATCTGCATAATCTTTTTCTAGTTCACCATAAGATAGAGGGTTCCAGTATCTTATGACTATAATTCCAGTTAAAATTAAGCAATAATATTCATATAAATGTAGTATCCCACTGAACAGAGGAAAACAAGACATATTACAAGAAATATGGTCATGCTGGGAACTATGGACCTTCCTGAAAGAGAAGAGAATCCCTAAGGTTTTTCACAGAATCACAGGATTCATGGCAACTAATTTTAGCTACCCAAAAATGAAGTGTCTAGTTGTTTTGCCAGTTACCCAGCCCAGCACAGAAAACGCCACCACCATGAGGAGGCAGATGCATAAGCAGATATAGATTTTATTATCTATCCCCATGGGGTGCAGGAATGACACTACATGGCCGGCAATAGAAGAGAGAAACCCACTCACTGCGGGTGATATAACAAAAGGAAAAGTGAACTTAACTACAAACTCAATAATAGAAGGGAAAAGAAACCAGGCGATCAACTCAACAATCAAGGAGGTGACCAACCATACCCCAAATATCACCATAGCCATGCACAAACCACCCCGGCAAATACCAGAGAGGTGCAGCGGCAGTACATGGTACATTCCACAAAGGTACATGGCCAAACTACGACAGACACCAAAAGGATAAGCAATCAGATCCATTACCAGTATTACCCTTGTCCCATCCAATATACTCGTTCTGTCCTGCCATTGCTGGGAAATCCTGGTTGCAGCAAGCAGCTGGGGGGGGGCTCGGGGAAAAACTATGCGTGGTGTGTCCACCCTCAGGTCGGCTTCTCCTCAGTTTGCTACAAGCAGGACCAGTTTTTATACTGTTGGATAAACAATTCAGGTTGCACAGACAATCCTCAAAAATAACTTCAAAAGCAGGACATCTGCTATTTTTCTTCCTTATTGGGTTCTGTCCAAGGTCGGCCAAGCCTGGGAAGAAACTCAAAGAGGAGGCACCTCTATCTGCTTTGGTCTGTTCTCACAGCGCATCAGCTAATTTCCCAGGAGAGAAAAATTTTCTGCTGGTTTCAGTCATACTGTCCGGTTGTGAGATTCATCCACACGTCAACTTTAATTCAGGGCCTATTGCTCAGACGCTAGCACTTCACTGGTCTACATTAGATAAAGTTAATCATCAGAGAGAGGCAAATCGAAAAGTATTTCATTTAATTTTAAAATAGGTGGAATGAGTGACTGGCTCATCAGAGAGTTTCTGTAGGATGTCTCACCTTTGATTATGGAGAGATCCTGAATGCTCAACTTGGACTAGAAGCTTAACTCTTAGATGGTTACAGTCAACTGGCTGAGCATCACCCATAACAGTAATATCCAGTTGTTCAATGTCTTTATTAACAACATATCTGCTTTTATTGAACATGCTGAAAGATATAAAGAAAAACTTACCACAGTAAGGGTCAAGCTCTTTTTAATGAAAGCCTGAAATTCTCATTAGAGACATCTAAAATTTACTTATGTGATTCTCTCATCTTAGCTGCAAATAGTAGAAGGAAGAGAAAAATCACATATTCGTATTTTCATCCTTGCAGAATCTATGTGCAGAAATATGTGGCACCTGACACATCTTGTTATGTAATAGAACTAAACTAGGAACAAGGTTCCTGCTGATTTTATTCTATGAAAGAATACTTCAAATAATGTGCAGCTTTGAAGCAGTTGGTTGCTCAAGTCACGACTCAGTGGTGCCTGAGTATCTGCAAGGAGTCACATATATCTATAGTGGCTGACTCATTTCCAGTTTTATACAGAGATACGTGCGTCACATCTCTGATTAATGGTACTGGTGGTGAGAAAGATAGTATTCAGGAGAAATTCTGAGGAGGTCACTGCAGACATACTCATTTGTCAGGCAGAGTCTGATGACACATAATTGTTATAATTGCTTTAGATTTTCCTGACTTGAAATATCTTATCTGGAAGGCAAATCATACGAAGTTCTCAGATGCAAAGGGAATAAATTGAGATTTAAGTCTAAGTTGAGGATTTTGCAGTATTTGATAAAATTTGTACTTTCCCCATTCTGTTGAAGTGCCAAACACAGTATTTTCTAACAGAGCAGCAAGGTGTCAAGGATCAGCTTGGCAAGTGAGAGCTGCTTCCTGCCTGAAGTAAACTCCTTGTGGATGTTTTTGTACAAGCAGCAAGATTGTGTTTAACAAAGAAGACACTCTGCACGGCATTTTCTGTTTTGGAAAAGCATCTGTATAAAATCAAGTAGATTTTCCAGCACTTTTTCTCAGCTCAACTCAGTTTCCACTATCTAGCATCACCAGGGTTTTTCTTCTGGATATCTGTACGATACTGAGTAGCTGTTTGGCATTTTCCATTCAGCCTCTGTTAGCTAGGAAATACAAAAAGGCTTCTCAATCTCCCCCTGCTCTGGAGTGAGAGGGATGGGCAGAGGCGTCTTGGCAGTAGGACCGCGTGTGGATTTTCAGTCATTACAAAGGTGAGTCCATGGCCAAATGCCAGAAGATTCCTGCTGTTTGAAATATGAGAGAGCCCCTTCCAGGCAGCTACCTGCATGCTCCTGTGCCTGACGACAGCAGGTGCACATCAGTGATAGATGGAAGGCATTGAATGGGCTCCTCTGTTTCTTCCTTAATCGAGTTTGGGATCCTGCGTACTGAACAACATTACTTAGAAAAGATCTTTTCCTAATTCAGTTATTTAAAAATATATCCAATTATCCCATGGCAGGATGTATTTTTCAAAATAAACATTAAAGCTGAAACTAAAGCTAGTAAATCTTATTACTCTCTTTTGTTCAGAAGTCTAGGCACAGAAATGAAGGAAAAATGTGTCAGAACATCTTATAGACTTTGTTTGCTGGAATCTAGTTTATGGAGTAAAATTTTGTATAGCCAAAAATTTAATTCATGAGTTCTCTTGTAATTGCACTAATTTTAATAGCAAATTATTTATTCATGTTCATGTGATCCACATTATGTGGTTTGAAACATTAGACAGGCAAATTGCATACTACCTCAAAAAACTGGTTGCAGTAAGTAGAAGTTAATCTCTGTAAATTTTTCAGATTAAGCATGGGTCACATAATTAGAGAGCAATCAAAGCACAAGAAAAAATAGTGTTACTTGTAGTATTTCCTCTGGGGATATATTTTAAACAACACTTTAGTACTGAATAGACCACATCATCTGTGCTGGCTCATTGACTTAAAAGCTAGTGCTGCTTCTCATATGCAATGGAGCAGGAAATCAGACAGTAAACACTGTAAGAATTATCAACAATCTCAGGCAGTACGTAATGCTAACTGAATAAATAAGGATTTTGTAAATACAATATTCTCTTCAGAAACGCAGTCAGGGAAAATGAGGGGAGCAGCCTGAAGGAGGAAAAACAGGATGACAACAGAATGGTACATGCTGTGTTTGCTGGGGTAAACAGTCTTGTTCATTTGCAAATGAGGAATGAATGAAAGGAATTGTATTTTAAGAAACATCATTGCAAGGTTATGTACAAAACCAAGATTTTGATAGTTTTCAATGGGAAGCTTTCAGATTAACTCTCCTGGCAAAAAAAAATCCTAAAAAAATAGCACATTCTTTTGCCTCTGGTCTTGATATATAGTCCTAAGGATAATTCTTCAGCAATTTGCTCTATTGCCTCTAAACGATAGTGCGTTTTCTGTCCTCCTGTTGTTTAGCAAAAGTGCATGAATGAAATGGGAAGAATAACAACGGATTGCTATTGCAGGTATTTTATTCCAATGATATTCAGAACAATAAATAATATTCGTGCAAATAATTAAATGGAAAAATTCTGCAAACTTATCACCCTGCAACTTCCTCACCTCATCTGTGTAGAGCCAAAGCCTATTTTAAGTGCAGTCTGTTTCTCTGCATTTTTAGAAGAAATATATTCTGTACTTAGGATGAAAGCTATCTCATCTACATTTATAAAAAGAAAATTTTCAATGTGTTAGTATCCTTAATGAATATATATTAAAAGATATATCCTATTGAACGTGCCAACATAAAATAAACTTGTCATAATCCACATTAGTTTGTAGAGTAAGAACTCAGAAAAATGGCAGACTTTTAAAAAAAGCTAAACAATTCAAAATTCATTCTTGAGGTGTGTGATTAAGCTACTTTCTATATTCATGCTATTCCCAAAACGAAGATACTGTTCTCATAGATCTTATGACTTCAAAAATCGCATTCTTGAATTAATGTCTGAGTCCACCAGTGCTGAAATGTAATATAATAATGAGGTCCCTAGTGCAATTCAATTTTATGAAGCTCAGACATGGTCAGGGGGCTCATATATTAAAAGGGAAAGGTCAGTGACATTCTCTTTTTTAGAAAGTTAAGTAGCTATTAAATTGCCTTAAATTGGAAGAATACTATTTATTCAACATATTCCTTCAGTAACCTGTAGACATTTTTTCTTTTCCTTTCCAGTGGAGAGGCCATTTTTGTGCATGCTCTACTGGACCATGCAGGTGAGCAGTTTAGAGATGTACTGACCAGACCATCCAGTTTCACTACTGCAGTGCAGGCTGACTCTGGTGCCTGCCGGAGAGTATCCAAACCATAGAATCACAGAATCGATTATGTTGGAAAAGACCTTTAAGCTCACCGAGTCCAACCATAACCCTAGTCTACTATCAACTGTGTTTAAACTAATAAATAGCAGTTATGTTATCTGGAACAAAGACTAATCTGGCAGGAAGACATTAAAGAGAAAGATAGAATTTTTTCAATGACTATAACTGATTTATAGGCACCTAAATATCACTTAAAATAACAAACCTGAACCTAAAGGGGCTACTTCTGTTTTCAGGGATGAGAAAGAAGCTTGTTTAAAGGGCATTTTAAAGCCCAACTGCTGGTACTTCAGATGCACCTCTGGCTTTTTTTTTTTTCCTGGTATTGAAAGAGAACTCTTACTGTTGCTAATGCATGCTACGTTTTAAAGTGAAAATTCATTTCACTCAAATTTTTAAGTCTGTGATTAATCCGTTGAGTGCTTCTAAAATATTTTGCCTAGTATTATGTAATGAGAGCACTCTACAATAACTGTAAGCTATTACAACAGCTAAAATACTTTAAGGATCACCTGCGCAAGTAAAGTAAAACACAAGTTCATATTGTTAATAACCCGGTTATATTTAAAAGTTGTTGCAGTTCGAGTACTCGATACATAGAATGAAGCAGTGCCACTGTTTAGTGTTACTGCCTTTTCATGCAATGGTAGTAAACAGTCTATTCAGCTGAAAGAAATTTGACATTTTTTTATTTGCCCCCAGTAATTAAAAATTATGCCTTGTTCATTCGTTGTTTATTAAGGAAGGAAATCTGGAAAGGTTAAATTATACTTTAAAATTGAATCAAAGAGAAAAATCTATCCATTCTGAAGAACTGGGTTACTAATTGTGTTGTCTGTAGGTACAAGCAATACTAGACTGATTATGCTGATAGTTTATGTGGACTATCCAAACTAAAAGTAATACTTTTTTTTTTTTTCCCACATACCTCTTTATAATGTATGAAGACCTCATAAATATGTCTCCCGTTTTCTAGGTTTTCCTTTAAAATTACCAGGCTTTCAAATCTGGTACACTCAGTGACAAAGAACAGAGTTCATAATGCAAAAACCAAGCTCCAAAAGCCCTCAAAAGTACTTGAGACTTTTCCAGTGTATCATGAAAAAGAAGAAGCTGGATTTTTATTTTCCAAGTCAGGTTTAGAGAAAGTTTCTATTGCTATTCTCAGTGGCAGTAAACTCTAACTGGCAGCTGCAAGCTGGACGTCCCTGGCAAAGGCTGACAGAATAGTGGAATTAACCTTTCTTTTACCAGTCTCTGTGAAACAATTTTTTTATCCTGTGTTTAAAACACAAGGCTATATTTATCATGGAAATCAAAGGTGGTGTTATTTAATAACAGATGACAGCTTGTGAGAATAAAGTAGAAAGAAGGGCTAATTGTGGTGCAGGTAACAGATACAAAATTGTAGGAGAGAATCGCTGACTACCGTAAGGAAGACTGTTCCCCAGATGGAGTGGTTGTGAAATATGGCAAGGGAAGCAAGAGAAAAGTGACTTCAAACATCAAAGATAAAAATTCTTTCAATAGATAGCTCCATCTGCATGATGTTGAAGCTCAGATCACTAACAACTCCACTGACTTCAATCAACGGGCTACCTCAAATCAGTCAGTCAAGGTGATTTACTCAAGATGAGGCAGAATTCTATCCCAGAATTTCTTTCTGTAAGTCAAAGATAAGCAGACATAATATTAAACATGGTATCTAGTGCAGTGCTTCCCAGAAAGGCTAAGACCTTATTAGAGAAGTTAGAAAGGGAACTATTGCTGAAACAAGACATTTACCTTATTTACACTTATCTAAGTGTAAAGACTCAGTCAGTATTCTATAAAGATAAAACTGCAAGACTTCAAGATAAACTTAGAATAAAGCTTCCAGAAGACGAGAACCTGTGATTACCGTTGACATCAATACATGAAAATGTCATGTGTGAGCATCAATGAAAGGACAGACTTGGTACCAGAGTTCCAGTGAATGAAATTATTCATAAATATAATCCTGAGGAATATTCTAAGCACTCAGCCGTAAACCCGTCTACAGTTCCTCTAAAAACAATCCAAGTTAATTGTCATACTTATGTTGGTGTTAATTTTCAGTAAGCAACAGCATGGAATTACCTAAAATGAACTCTTTAACAAGTTTCAGAGGTTTAAATAAAAGGCAATGAAAAGTACTACCAGTAGAGAAGGAAAAAGAAGTTTTTTAACTTCTTAACCAAAACAAGGTCCTTTTCATACAAAATATAGTTCAGTATTCCCAACATTTCATGAAGTAGAGGTCACTCTATTGGCAGTAGAATGAAAGGATGATTAAATGTAAGACTAAGCAAAAAGCCATGAAAACGTTCCATATTATGTTTATGAATGCTACAGAATTTTCAAGTTGGGCTTGTTAAAAAAAAAGGGAAAAATATAGAATGTTA
The DNA here is from genome assembly GCA_013400335.1 of Eurystomus gularis. Lineage (NCBI taxonomy): Eukaryota > Metazoa > Chordata > Aves > Coraciiformes > Coraciidae > Eurystomus > Eurystomus gularis. Next base: position 50,672 of record VZZY01010251.1, on the reverse strand, counting down.
AGGTACACAAAATAATTAAAGATAAAAGAGTAAAAAAAGTTAAATAAGTGAATTGGAACATGGAAATGTGGTGTTAGAGGCAGCTGAATCCTGTGGATTGTAGGATCCTTCCTGACCCCAGCCTCTCCAGAGATGACACTCAGAGCTCTTGTCATATTGGCCTCCTAGCCTGGCTTGGAGTTTACTAACAGTTCACCAGTTCACCAGATAATCTCAGAATGAGCACATAGACAGAGAGGATATTTAGACATAGCATTTAATAAGAATATAGGATCAACTGCAATGATCATGTACAGGGCTCAGTGAGACAAGTGTGCTGAGCAGCAGGTGACTTACATGCCACCGGCACCTTTTATATCCCTCCTCCATTTTCCCATGCCTGGTCCTCCCTGATCCATCTTGATCCCTTCTTTTCCCTGCCTTTCATCCATCCCTTAAACATCCCATAATAAGTTTTGTGGCATCCCAAAAGTGTCTCTGCTCAAACACAAAATTACCATTCCACTTCTTACGGATCTCATTGTAAATCCTATACCTTTTTGCAGAAAAATCTCCTTTAGTTTGCATAGCATTCTGGAGAGAGGATTTCTTTCCTTGACTTAACTTTAAAAAAAAATATATATTTTTTTTAAAAACCCAAAACTAGGGACAACAGCCTGATCCTTCTGTTTTTGTGCTGATTCAGTGTGCTGCCTCCTCAAGTTACTTGAGCTTCTTGGCCTGTCGCTGTCCATCTGGTCGTCACCTAGTCTCTGTACTTGACTTTATTATATTTTAATAAGATAATCTAATGCACAGGACTGGAAAAACATTCTTAAGGTCACAAGTCTATTCTTCTGTTGCTAGCAAGTGCATCAGATAATTTTCTTCACAAATTCTTTAAGCTCCATCTCAAAAGTAAGGCTTTTTCAGCTATTGCAGTGAGTGGAAAGTTATTTTAAACCCCTGATGCTTTCACTTTAGAAATTTCCTTTTGATTTCCATCTTAGCTGTAATAATGGCCTGTCTACAAGCATTTGTATTTTTGCCAGCACAGTCCATTAGATTAAATTGTTTTCTTTCCCTGGTCTGCACTTCCCTCATAGAAACAGAAGTTCTGTTAGTCTCTCCTTATATGAAACACTTCCCATTCTCCTGATCAGATTTTAGGACTTTTGTTTAAACAGAAGGAAGAGAAATGACACTGATTCCCCCAAACACACAATTAGGCTGAAAGAGCCTAATTATAGTGTCTCTGTCCTAGTGAAATAATAACATAGAGAGTCTTCAGCATTTTTATTTTATAAGATATTTGGATTTATGATGCCGTGCCTATTTTGTAGAGAGTTATAAATAATAATGTTTCTGTGATATAATTTAACTTGACAATTTTAATGAATAGGGAGATGTGGGTTCATAAGGCTCTGCGTTAAGCAGCTTTCGTAAAATTAACACAGAAATTAATCATTTTTGAGCATTGGCTTATGGATCAGTTGCATATTAATACAGCGTTATAATTAATAATAATGAAATACATTTTGTAAGATACTTTATCTCTAATTAGCTAGTCAAGATAGTATTGGAGCCTGACTTCAATGGACACTTCACAAGTAAGTCTTGACCTGTAAAAACATATATTACATTTTGATTGCCATCTCAACATCAGTTTGAAAAATTACAGTCTAAGGTAAGACTTTAATGAAAACCTGAAATTAAGGAAACATTAATGTCCTGGTTTGGCCCAGGACAGGCTTAATTTCCAGCAGGAGCTGAGAGGGAGCCACATCTGGGCTATTCCCTACCAGGCTGACGTCATGCCCCCCATCGCCAGTTCCGACAGTGTGACGCCGGGTGAGGGGTGTGCATACTTGTGTCCGTTCCAATGCTGTCTTCGCTTGGTGTCCCTTGTTTTGTACCTTGTTTTCTCACTGTTGTTGTTGTTCTGGTTGTTTCTTGTGCATTATCATATTAAATTCTCCTTTTGTCAACCCCAGGGCTTGTGCTTTCCCTGTTTCCCTTCCCTGCCCGGGGGAAGGGAATATACTGAAGGCAGTATGGGGGTGGAACCTTCAAACGCTGGGACACACATCTGGCAATGGCCACTTGGTTGGTCAACACAAGAGGATCTGTCAATCAAGCTGTCCCTGCCCAGTCAAAACTTCCATGTAGTAGACGGGGATAAAGTCCCTGTAATACACATGCAGGATATTTGGGGAAAAACGGTCTGGGTTAGTCCTGCCTCAGGCAGAGGCAAACCCGTCCACAAGATTGCCTTTGCACAAGGACCTGGGTGCACCTGGTGGGTGATGCAGGAGGATGGAAAGGCCCTATGTGTTCCTCAGGGAGACTTAATTTTGAGGGAGAACAGCCAGTGAACTATACTGTATTTTGTTGATTGTTAAGTGGCTGCTGGGCATGAGGGGTGCCTGTCTCCTCTTGGCTATCTCAGGGTATGATGCTTTCTCATTCAAATGCATGTGTTCTGGATTGGTGTGAACCTATAAAATAGTGACACGTTGGCCTTTTCCTGCCTCAATTCTGTGCTGGGTGGAGGTATCAGAAACTGAAACATCATTTTTTTTATTAGACTAAGTAATAAATTGTTACAATTCTGGTGACAACTTGTGTGCTATCCAAAGTGAAACCTACAGAAGAAGATAGTATGCACATAAATGCAGTGTATCCATAAATAGGCAAAGCTTGACAGCATCACACTTCTACAGGCCCCCAGGAGAGAATTGTGTCTCTGGCAGAGGAACAGGAGAAATGGCAGATGGTAACCCAAGGTTAAGGCTGGCCCAAAATTTGTTCCTCCAGTAGGTTCTACCACATGGTCAGTGGAGAAGAAATATGGAAAGGCGTCTATAGTTAGGTGTCTGGACAGCAACATGCCAGAGCAATGAATGAAAAGTCTGACTTCTGTCATGGTTTAACCGCAGTTGGTAACTAAGCACCATATAGCCTCTTGATCACTCCCCACTGGTGGGATGGGGGAGAGAATCTGAAGAGCAAAAATAAGAAAACACATGGGTTGAGATAAAGACAGTTTAACAGGTAAAGCAAAAGCCACACACACAAGCAAAGCCAAACAAGGAATTGATTCACTACTTCCCATTGACAGGCAGGTGTTCAGCCATCTCCAGGAAAGCAGAGCTCCATTACATATAATGGTTACTTGGGAAGACAAGCACCATCACTCCAAACAACCTCCATTCCTTCTTTTCCCCAAGCTTTATATGCTGAGCATGATGTCATATGGAATAACCCTTTGGTCAGTTGTGATCAGCTGTCCCAGCTGTGTCCCCTCCCAGCTTCTAGTGCATATCCAGCCTACTCGCTGGTGGGGTGAGGAGCAGAAAAGGCCTTGACTCTGTGTGATCACTGCTCAGCAGGAATGGAAACATCCCTGTGTTATCAATGCTGTTCTCAGCAGAAATCCAAAAGGTAGCCCCACACCAGCTACTGTGAAGAAAATTAACTCTACTCCAGCCAAAATCAGCGCAACATTCTACATAAGCAATGTTTCACAAATGATGCTGGAGTCAAAAGGCGCAGTTGATAAGCATATGATCCATAACACAAGGAAAAATTGCTGGCATAGCAATAAAGAACTGGAGTGACTGACATGTCAGTAAGAAAACTGGAGACCTTGATGTAGTAGTAGCATTGATCGTAGAAAACTGGTCTTATACCTAACAAATGAATGGTTATATTTTCTCACAGGTATGCTACCTGTCAGGATCTTGCTGCAAACATCAGCATAATGCTCAGCTGAGGAAACATGAAGGAAGGACAAAATCTCTGCTTATACGTGACTTAAATTAACACACATACATGAGCCACTCTCAGGTTCTCCGATGCATTTTTCAGAGTGATCCTGTCCCTGTGTAGACAGTGTAGGAAAAACCTCTGCCCCACCTGTGGACATATGTATGCTGTCTGCTGAACTAGATTTTACAAACTCACATGTGAAGTGCTGCATTCTGATTATCTGATGCTGCTGGAAGCTTTCCAGATTGCTTTTCTAATCCCTCTCATAACATTGATGTTACATCAGTCTTATCACTGGCATACTTTATTTGTGCACAGAGCCAGGACTGCAGTATATAAATAGGATAGAGGGGAAATACTGGAAAGGAATAGAATGCCCTTTTTTGTTATCAGTGCTATTCAAATACTTACTCCAGGCTCAACAAACAAAATTAATCTAAGTGTATAGATTTTCCTCATTCCTCCCTCCTTGAATGCAATCCTATTAGAGAGCACATAAAAGGAATGTCCAAGTAAATGTGAAGTTGTATAGATTTCATGGGTTCCATGTCTTATTCATAGCTAGGAAACCTCTCTATAGGCTTTCAAATTTATTCCAGCTTTACTATTTACTAGTTAGTATTTTGTGATGCAGATAGTGAAAGAGTTTGAAAAGCACACTAGCATGTTTCTGTGTAAAATACGTGGCACACAGCCAAGAGACCTTTTGTACTATCAGTTGACTCTTTTCAGGACTTAAAAGTTGACTTTAGAAGATAAGTAATCTTCAAATCTGGTTTTATTCTAACTTTCAAACAAATCATTACATAGAAAGGCTCGTATGATCAGTTCCTGGGATAGGAATCCAAATTTTGTCATTCCGGGTGGTTAGGTATGCATTTAGGTTCAGGGATGAGTCTGTCGATAACTTTGTTGAAATGGTTGTTCTACTGAGATCATCTGTGCTGCCTGTACAGAGAAGCTGAAAATGCTGCAGACAGTCTCTTCCATTAGTTATTTTTGTATTGTCCTAGATAGTTGTAAACCAAAGAAGAAGTAATTCTGAAGAGTCACTTAACATAGTTGCAATTGCTTAGCTTCCATTTCTCTAAGACATAAGTAAAAACCAAACTCAGTTGAGATACACAAGGTTCTTAAATATTCTTGTTCATGGATTTTATTGTTTAGATTTTAAAAGCTTGTTTTCCCAAATGGCATTTTTGGTAGTTTATTTGTGCCTTTATCGGATTTTGTTGGAAAATTCAGAGAGCATCTTGGGTAAAGTACTTCCTAGCTTTAAAACTTTAAGATTTTTTTTCTGTAGGTGTCTGAAATATACTGGTCTGTCAGCTACTAGCCATTGCCATTTAGCAAATAGCCCAGAAAGCAGCAGATCCTAGTGTGATAAAACAATCAATTCCCTAAATCCAAATATGACAACAAGTAATTCTGAGTAGTATCCTTTCAGTTGTATTGAGACCTCTTAGTTTTACTGGAGAATAGCTTTGATATATTTGCAATGGGGCACCTTGATGAAACTCAGTCTGGCAGAGACAAGTAGCAATACTTTTACTGTACTATAACTCTTGTTCTGTATACTCTGAAAGAGACATCAGCCAATTGAGTATTCAAGACAGCAATCTTAACTCATGAGTGCTGCATGAATTCCTGCCTAGGTTTTGTGAGGCTGCAACATAGAAGTCCCACTGCTTGCTGTGGGTTTTTCTCTATTGTCATTTGCATGATATTTCAACTAGTTATGAGCAAATTTGTCTGAGTATAGTGCTAGTTTGGTACAGGTGTAGGTTCAAAGAAAGCCCTCTATGGACAATGACGGCAGAAAGCAAGGCCAAAGACAAGGAACTCTGCAATTGTCTGCAGTACACATAGAAGAAATGAATGAAGAACTAGTGAAGACAGTCAATTTTAAACTGATTCATCCAGGAAGAAAAGTTCTGCACATCATATGCAGATTCATAGTTCATGTATAGGGACATAAATACATTTAGATCAGTGGATTTACAGAAATTTCCATAATGGTAAAATTTTGAGTCAGCTTGTCTAGGACATTGTAAACTTTATGTTCTGGATTGAGCAAATGGCTTCAGAAGAATTCATCTTATGCCAGTGCATGCCTGGCCCCTTTAAGGAACTAAGAATGGAATAAAGAAATAAGAACTTGCTTCATTCCCTTCAGTTACCATCTGATAGTAACTTAAAATGTGTAGACTTAATATCTTAGCATATCTGCTTTTCAGGGAGGGGAATTTGAGTGTGCGCTGACAGGGAAAGTAAAAATAACCACAGCAGACTGAAGGCATAATTTATTATTGATGAACAACAAATAAAACACTTTAAGTCAAGCAAGACCCTTTGCTTACATGTGTAAGACCAACTCATAGAGTATGAGGCACTTTCCATAGCATAATCACAACTGTGATGGAAGGCCAGGTTTCCTCATCTTTATCACCTACTAAATTTGGTGGAAAGGTAGTGCATCATTCTTCTCAAGACCTTCTGGAAAAGTCAGAACAAATTCTGTGCAGCCATCCTTGTGGCGACATTGTAACTACATCTACCACTTCTGTTGTTGAGGCAAATGTTCTGTGAGACAAAACACATACAACTGACAGATGAGGTCATTTCATTCCTTTTGGACAGCAGGCTACCTATAATTTGAAGAGGTCTTTCACATAATGTACATTAAAGAATGAGAAACATGTCTTAGCCATCTTTCCAGATTCATGATTCAAACATACCAGCCAAGCAAACAGACTCTCATAGATAACTCTGACAGCCACAAGTCAGGAATGATTAGTGAAAAATGGAGTAACTTTGGTCGCTGATATTAGGGGACAGGTGAAGGAGAATGCAAGGAAAGAGCTGCTAGATCTTTAAGATTTGAGTAAGAGTTGCTGTTGCTCACCAGAAAAATTATAAACCAGTTTTCTTGTATTTTGCTCAGTAATATGATGTTTTCCCACAGAACCTGGGCACATATTTGTGTCTCTAAAATAACATCACTGAATCTAAAAGTACAGGGTACTGACAGGGAAGGTAGGCATGCCTTCCCTTCAAAATGATGAATGTATAGAAAAAAATGGAAGGATATTTCATAGAAAATGATGTATTGCTACAAATACAGGCAAAGAAGGAGCTGGACAGGAACATACTTCTTTCAGTCTCATCTACTTTTCATGCATTTCTTCTAAGAATCTTCAGTGCAAGAGGAGCCATGCCACAGTGAAAGCTTCACTTCATAGAAAGCCTGGCCAGTGTTTTTGTGAAGTACACAGTGAGCCCTCCAATGCATGATTATGTCTTCATGTAAATCAGAAAATGAAATTTTGAGAAGAAATGATACGGAATAAAGTGAAACATTTCCTACGGTATGGTAATTCTGCCCAAGTACTATGAAGCCAGTACTGACCTGTATGTACTTATGAATTACTAGAAGAGGACCTAATAGATGAACATCTTCAGATACTGACTGAAGACAAACACTTTAACTAGAGGACTAATGTTCTTACAAAGATTTTTCCTTTCGGACTTTGGTTTATCCACCTCACTATGTTTTAGTAGGATAAGTGTCTTAACCTGCTAGATACCTTCTCTGCCTTCTGTTCTTGTGAAAAGTAGGAAAGGCGAGGAAGGTGATTTGAACTTGGAGAAAAGATTATTAAGGTTCAGACTGAATTATACAGGTATTTGTGTTCTGTTTTACCACAGATGTTGATTCTTCACGGGTTATAGCATGATCAATAATATCTAGTAATACTTCAAATTCTCCCACTTTTGCATGACAGTATTTAAGTCAGTAAATATTCAAGAACCAACAATATAGAACAAAGCTATTCATACTCCAAGCACAAGTGCTATGCTGAGAGCCCCTTAAATGTAAGCTCTTCTTATGTTAAATAAGTTTTTACAGTTCTATACAAAAACTATAATAATGTATATTGTTTGTGGTGAGTCAGGCACACTGACCTCTCAGCTTCTGTACATGGGCACTGTGGATAATGGATGAAGGTACAATTTCTTCTGTATATAGAGTTGAAACAGTGAAAAGAAGGATGGCTTACCTGCCCTGAATTAGCAATTGTCTCCAGGGCTCATTTATATAGACAAGAGAAGGCATGAAGGTTATAAATGTTGCTTTATATCTTTTTAAGGCTACAGAGAATAAACTTGCTTAGCTATATAGTTTAGTGATGTGTTTCCCTCAACTACCACATTGAATATGAATATCAGTATCAAGTATACATCAGCTTACAGTTTCTGAGTGACAGAGCCAGAGATTGATGGGAGACTGAGAAGATTTGAAAATGTTCCTTTCTGGGTAAAGAACACAAAACCAAAACAATCATCTTCAATCATTAAAAGCAGAGCTAATTCTCCCTGATGCAAGTACTGAAGGGAATTAAGTAGTACTCCCCCATGTCTAAGCTGGCTTTAAATATTTACCGTATTTTTGTAAAGCATGTGAAATCAGGGTCTCTAGGGTTTTTGTTGTTGAGTTTTGGGGTTTTTTTAAGTAGAAAGTATAAGTGTAGAGAAGATGCAGCTGAAAGAAAACAGTGCTTTAAGTACAAACAGTGCCAGGTGTGGGGGAGGCTGGAATGAAAGATTCAGGATTTATAAGTATGCCAGGAATCTAGCTCTTCTTTAACCTCAGTGCCACTTTCTCTTTATATTCCCAAGTTACATACACTCTTGAAAACCAGACTCTGAAAGAGAAGCTATCTAATTCTTAACAGCTAGCAGCATCACTGCTACGGGACTGAGCGTAAAGACAATCCTGTGTTTTATCCATGCTTTTCCGTAAGGATATTTCAGGTATAAACGATTGGCTGAGCTCCTGAAAGAAGTAACTGAATAATTTCAAATAATCTTCCACCTGTACTCAGAGAAATCTAACATGATTAACAACAATGGATTTTCTTCTGGTTTATGTTGTCTCCCCCATTTATAGCTCCTAGTGTGTAACTTGCCTCATATGTGACAGTGTTTTAGTGCAGCCAGATCTGCAGCCTGTTTCTGATGCACTGCTAACTCCACATCATCTCCTGCTATGCTAAATAGCTAGCCAGTTAGTCCCCATTTTGTATTTATTGTTTTGCATTCTCTTCTTTAAATGTAGTGCTTTCCCATTCCCCCTCTCTCTTTCCCTGTCTCACACCAGTGCATCAAGATCATTTCATATTCTGATCTTGTTCCAGATACCACTTGCCATTTGCCCTGGCTTGGAGCTGTCAGCAATTTCTCTTCCATCATCCAGGTGGCTAAAGGAAATATCAGCCCTGGACCTATTCCCCTGGGACTCCACTTGAGACAAGTTTTTGACAGAAAACCTCTGAGAGCAGCTTTCCAACTAACTGTGTGTCCCACCTGGCTGTACTTCCATCTAGACCATGTGTCTCTGGCCTGGGGCAAGATTTTTCAAGTGGGACAGTGTCAGAAGTCTTTTTGAAGTCAGATTCTGCTCCCTCCTAACCCCCTAGAGCAGTCCTTGTCACATAAGAAAACATATCTGTTTTAACATTGCTTTTTCTTGATTACTTTTTCCATTTTATTTTTTAAGAGCTTATAAATAGATTGCATAATATTTTGTTCTAGAAATAAAAGATATCTCTGGTGGCTAGCAGATAAGCACTTTGTGTCGATTTTTATGATTTACCCATTTTCTTTATTTATCATAGACAAAACCCAGCAGGTTACATAAATGTTCTCCCCATGTTCTTCACCGTATAATATCTGCTAAAGTCTAGTCACAGTAACTATCAGTTTTGCACGCCAGTAAGATCTGTTTCAGCACAGTTGATCTTTACTGTGAATCAGTACTTTTCTACATGTAAGTCTATATGTGTTGACATGGTTGACTAATGGAATCCAGGAATCCAGATTAAAACCAAAATCAGAATCAAACACAGTATTTTTAGAGCTTGAATATGACTCACCTCATAAATAGGACTTTCTCTGGAATTCAGTCTTTTCAGTTAAGCTTTCATCAAGAAAAAAATCTCCACTGTAGGATGACATTTATACTCAGGACAAAAACAAAAATGACGGAAATGTCTGTTTCTGCTCTGAGACTTAAAAAGCAGTTTGATATTCAGTAGAGGATATTGTCATAAATTTTTGTTCCATACAAAATTAATTCTGGGATTTTTCCCACTTAGTTTGAAATTAAGACTGCTGGGCCACAGATACAATGCAAGGCTGGCTCTGACTAAGTATGAAAGCTGCCATAAACTAGGAATAAGGAAAGTTATGATAATTTAATTAAGTATGTTTAGTGCTATCTGTACTTTTTTCTTCAGCTCAGGATGAAATAATATTAACCAGAAAAATCCCTATCAAAACCCATCTATCTGGATCACAATCAACCAGATCAGAAAAATCTGGTGCATTCCACATGCAGAAAATTAATAAATCCCCAAGCTGCCTGCTACTTTTGCAGGGCACATAAGACAAAGCACTGTCAAGCATGCCTCTTTCTTGTGGAAGAACTCACAAGGCTGTAATCACATCACCTTGGAACTTTGCATTTTGATTGATCCTGTGCTTTAATTAGCACTGTGATGGGGCATTCAGGGCAGATCTGGCTGCAAGTGTTTACTGACTTTGTACTGCCCTGTGCCCTTTCATCATTCAGCTGGCAAAACATATGCAACGTGTTCCACCTCCGTGTCAGTGACAAGTTAGGCAGCATACATTAAATCACTGATAAAGATGCATTACAGGGAGAGTTCTGTGTTTGTATTTGGAAGCAATTAGACTTCAAAAAAGTTAGTAAACTAATTCTGTCTTTTCAATATAGATGCTCAAATGTTTACATTGGTGCTTACTGGCAAGTCAAGAATTGTTGAATCTCTTACATTTCACCCGCTGATTGCCATTTTGAGAGCTTTACAAATGTTTCAAAAAGACACTTCTTCTTCCAGATGCTGCATTATCAGGACCTACTTCAAAACTCCATACTGTCTTCAGATGCTTTGTATTGCTGAGGGTATGTTGTTCCTCCCTTAGCTTCCTCTCTTCAAGGGAGAACACTCAGCAGGCATCATTGCTCATAAGGAGAGCACAACCTTCCTGACCCCTGAGCATTGAACATGAGCAAGAAAGAACTATTTACATATCCTGAGCTTCTCTGTCCCTTGGAGACACACTTGCTTTATCTGGAGGTGAGCTGGAGAAAGAATCCAGAATTCTTAGTAGGAATGGTTCCTTTGAAAATCTGGGAAAAGTAGTATTCACAGCAGTAAGTCTCTTTAGTGCTTTAGTGAGAAGGCCACGGGCTCTGTTTTAATCCATTTCCAATAGAGTAGAGCTTATATGACACTTCACTTTTTCATTCAAGTAATGCAGTTTGCTATCTGCTTTCTGCTGAGCTCTTATGAGAAGATGCTGCTCACTGCAGACAGATAAATCTCACTTTAGCTGGAGGTCTTCAATAAAGTAATAAAATTCTAGAATTGCTTTAAAACTGCAGTCAAAATACTGGTTGTACCTTTTTTAATCTGTCTGTGTCTTTGGAAAAGTTGTTCTTCAGGGTTTTAGGATATCCAGCAATGGATAATTGGAAAATGTTTTGCCAGCTGGCCCAAAATGGGAGCTTGACATTACAGATTTTGAGAATAACCTCCATGAGTTTGTGGGGCGCCATGCTGTTTTGGTCAAAATCAGCAGCTCTCTGAAAAGAACAAAAGGCTTGTCCATCAAATTGTGGTCCACGGTGACTTCAGTATATATCTAGTTTGGAAGGTGAAACTTTAATTTATGCAGAACAAGCCAATCCCTCGTGCCTTTTACCTGGTCTCTGCCACAGCACAGCTCCCACCAAAGGAGTGTGCAAATCTCAGGTGTAAAAACACATTGCTGCAACTGCTGGAATCTCATCGTCACAAACAGGCATTCACCTGTGAAGGAAGTTCATGTGGCAATAGTATGGCATCAGTGGAGAGAGACATCCAGCCTTTGTTACAGCTCTTCAGGCTACTGACTGTGAAGTTAAAACTTCTATTCCCCTGCTGACATAGGCAGGCTTGAGGCTATTTAGTTTAACCTGTTACAGAGGAATGGAGACAATAGATCAGACCAGATCCAATCCAATGTCCTTTCTTTGGCAACAAGGAGATGTGGAGTAATCTACCTTAAGGCCTGAGGACTTCTTTTCAACCTCCATATTAAGGGTATTACCTTGATGCACAATTACTATTATTGCTTTCACATTTTATTAGCTTTTACTGCTAATCAGTAAAAGCTTTACAATCCTCTTGTCATTTCGCTGCCTGTGCCTATGATTAGCTGTGAAGGGGTGGGAACATTTGAACCACATATATACAAGAGTGCTGAAAAGAATTTATTAGCAACAAGGTGAGGGTTGCCCTATCCAACCCAGAAATAAGTGGACATAAAGTGTGTATCAGATATTTCCATCTCGTAACAGAGCACACAAATATGAAGTGAGCCTGTTCCATCTCAGCTGTTGGATTGACCCAGAGCTTTCCCACATGCAAAGGCTTCTTCACAGATGCAAGCTACAGGTCCAGGTTACAGCACAGACTGAATACTGGGTTTAACTGACCAGTTTCCCTGGCAGAGAATTGAAAGTTTCATAGAACTGTCCTGCGTGGTGAATTTCCCCTCAGGCCATCACTGTGGCTCCTGTGGCCTTTGCGTTTGGAAACATTGCCTTGCTTAAAAGATGACCATAGGAAAACCTGTGTCTCATTGACACTAGAGAATATTTTAATTACAATTTACAGGCAAATTATGTTCTTCTGTGGCAACATAGTCCGTAAAGCACAAAACAAAGTGAAATTCCTGTGCATTGTCACTTAAACTAGAAGAGCAGGTTCATGGAGAGAACACAAAAGGTAGTACTTCTCTCTATCAGAACTAATGTTCCAAGCTGCAACAGGAAACTGAAAAGTCCAGAAGGACCACATGAACTGTCAAAAGGTATTGCAACATAGGCTGTGAATAAAGGTTGTGAGTAAAGCTAGCTGAAAGGCAATTAAAACACACAGAGGAGTCAAGAGATTCACCATTACTTGAGGGTCTCTTAAAGCTTTTCCTTTCCACTCAGTTCGTCCTTTCCAGGCTATTTTTCTTTTAGTTGTATTACTTTACATCACCTCCTCCCAAACAAGATTTCATGTTAAATATCAGCTGGCATGAGCTTCAGTCATGGTCTTCAGAACTGCTATGCCCAGAGGCCAGTTCTTTCACAACTGTTTCACCTGATTGTCTCTGTCAGTCTGCCACCACGGTTCTGCCTTCAAAGATAGTCAAATCAAGAACTATATGCAGATATAAACTTTTTTCTTCTGTTTTGAAGTTATGCCTCTTCAAAGACAATACAGGATTATTTTTTCATTTTTTTATAGCGTATGATGTTTACATTACTTAGTGCTGTTAGGGGTAGTTTTGAGGAGCTGCCTTCCTGGTTCCTCTCCTACAAGAAAGTGTGCATTTCTGCATGCTCTGCAGACATGCCTAGCCAGCTACACTCTTCCCAGACTAATACTTTTGGTTTTAATTTATGATAAATCAGTCTAAGGTCCATCGATTTCCATACATACATTTGCTTTACAGCATTTCCAAGTTAGTTCAGCTATGAACTTGATTGATACATAAATCTGTGCTCCATGTATTTAGTTTGTTGACCTGTCAAGAAGAGAGTAAAAGATGGGACTTGCACTGAAAGTCATAGTCTCACTGTATGCAGCAGCCCTGCCTTATAACTACAGTCCTTAATTTAAGTGTACCAGGAAGACAAAAACAACACTAACAACAAAAAGCCTCAACAACAAAATCTACTTGACGAGCATGTTGGTAAACTTAACATGCAACGTCATAGATCAACAGAACAACTTTTAATTAAAGCTAATTACATTTCAATTGCTGTCAGAGCAGCATAATATCATATTCCAAAAAAGTTGAAATGATTATCTAATTCAGTGAGTTGTCGTCTTCCTGCAGCTTCACACATTAGAGAATTAGAATTTTCTCTTCCAGCCTTTAATACTACATCACCTAGTGTATGACTAATAATGAATTTTTCATTTTTCATGATAGTAAAAAAATATGGTGGTTGTGCCAGTTGAGTATTAGAAAACACCTAGAACTGAACACTTATCTTCTCTAGCACTGTCACCAACATCTGCATGAAGGTAGCTTTCAGTTAACATAGATTTAACTTAGTTAAATGATTTTTACAGTTTTTGTGCTGGGACCATAGGGCCTCCACTTCATTTCACACTCCTCCAGGCATCCAGATAACACCAGATATTGATCTAGTTATGGCTGCTAACCCCTTCCAGTGCTGAGTTTCATGCTTCCAGGCATGCAGCTATGTGGCATACGTGACTTGGACTTTTGTGACTAACATTGCTCTCTCTACAATTAGAAATAGTGTGGCCAGCAGGACTAGGGAAGATACACCTGTACTTGGCACTGATGATGCCACACCTCAAATATGGTGTTCAGTTTTGGGCCTCTTCTACAAGAAAGTGAGATTGAGGTGCTTGAGCACATCCAAAGAAGGGCAACAAACCTGGTGAAGGGTCTAGAGAGCAAATCTTATGAGAAGCAGCTGAAGGAGTTGGGGCTGTTTAGCCCAGAGGAATGGAGGCTGAGGTGAGACCTTATAGATCTCAACAGCCTGAAAGGAGGTTGTAGTGATGTGGCTGTCAGTCTCTTTTCCCAAGTAACAAGTGATAGGACAAGAGGAAATGACCTCAAATTGCACCAGAGAAGGTTTAGATTGGATATTAGGAAAAAATTCTTCTCCAAAAGGGTTGTCAAGCACTGGAACAGGCTGCCCAGGGAATTGATGGAGTCACCATCCTGGAGTATTTAAAAGACATGTAGATATGGTGCTTAGGTACATAGTTTAGTGATGAACTTGGCAGTGCTGGGTTGACAGTTGGACTCAATGATCTTAAAGGTCTTTTCCAACCTAAACAATTGTATGATTCTCTGATTATAAAAGCAAACACCAAACAGAAAGTTAAGTTTAAAAATTAATCTCTCCACAGATTCTATGTTCAAAAGCCGGAGATATAGGCAGAAACCTTTGCCCTTGATAGATCCTGAAGCTGAAGCACTCATGCAGCAAAAAGTTTACTAGGTCTAGTTACTCAGAGAGCAGCACTCGCTCTACTGTTTCCAGACATGGTTTTTAAGGAAGAGAATTGTTGTCTATGTAATATTATCATAGAATCATAGAACAGTTTGGATTTGAAGTGACCTTCAAAAGTTATCTAGTCCAACCTCCCTGCAATGAGTAGGGACATTTTCAACTAGATCAGGTTGCTCAGAGCCCCACCCAACCTGACCTTGAATGTTTCCAGGGATGGGGCATCTACCACCTTTCTGGGCAGCTTGTTCCAATGTTTCACCACCATCATTGTAAAAAAAAGTCTACCTCGAATCTAGTCTAAATCTGCCCTCTTTTAGATTAAAACCATTACTCCTTGTCCTATCACAACAGTATGTACTGAAAAATTTGTCCCCATCTTTTTTATAAGCCACCTTTAAGTGTTGAAATGTTGCAATAAGGTCTTCCCAAAGGGGACCTATTATGAAGGTAGTGTTTACAGTAGTTAACACAGTAAATTAGGAGCCCCAAATTCAGTTGTCTCCTTGAGGAGCATGCACCAACTCCTCAATTTTAGGTGGTTTTGGAGTGGGGTAGGCACTTCCCTTCTTTTATGACTCTGCCCCTGTGCACAGGAATCCTAATAGTCAGGAGGCAAAAAAAAAAAAATAAAGACAAAAGGATAGGAATAAAAGGAGCTTTAGAAAATTTCTAACTGCCTGCACCTTAATGAATGGTGACCCTAAGGCTCAGTGCTCAAAGTGCCCTCAGTGGAGCACCCCAGTTGCTGTGGAGCAGCAGGTGCTGCTGACTGCAGTGTCCACCTTTTATACAAAGCAAGCGTGTCCACTCCCACCTGAGACACTCAGTGTCAAATGCCTTACTGAATAACTCGCCTTAAAACTTTCCTTTCTCATGAGTCAGGCAGCTTCAGACTGACTCTCTGCAGGTGGGTTGACTGACTTTTCAGTGTGAAAGGCCTGACAAACTTCCTAGTGGATGTGTTTCAGTAGGGTGGAATGTGGCTTAGGCATATGCAAGTTCTGTACTGAAGCCAAGGATGACTTTCAGAAAAACAAGAAGCCAAGCTGGTAATCGAATAGAGCATTGACACCTTGAGATTGCCCATTCTTGTTTATAGACTTTAGAGAAGCATTTTAATCATGTTATAAGATATACTGGGAAAAATTTAACCTGAATTTATTCACCTCTTTTCCCTTGCAGAGGAAGGTATTCAAACTCTGCACAGTACCACACACCTGTGTGTGTACACACTAGTGTACGTGAAACAGATACACCTACAATTAAGAATCATTATCGAGAAAATAATCTTTAAAATGTCGGAGTTAGTTACCTAGGAAAGAACTTTAAAAAACAGCAACATTAGGTCCTGCTACTATTGAAGTTATACAACTACCACTGCAACAGAGTAAACAGCAGTAAAGATAATACAGATAGCACTACTGACTTTCTCCTGAACTGTATCCTCAGGTTCTTGTAGCCCACAAAGTCCATCTTGGGAAACAGTGCTGGAGGGCAGAGCAGCTGCTCAGCTCAGTCTCTCCTGTTGAGTTTAGGACACAGCTATGCTTCTCTGCAGAAGGCCCTGATGATGTTGTACATTCACATGATAGCAACTGCATGCATGACAAATGCTATAGCAATCAGTGAACCTTGACCACTGTGAGGGAAATGGCATCAACTCAACTTCATACTAGGCAAGTTGTAGGTTAAGAGGAGTGATCTAGGGGCACAGTGAGCTCACTGAGGATCCTCTAGCACCACAGATGTACTGACAAAAGACCCTTCTGAACTCTCAGAATCTGAATTTGTGGGATCTGTCCTGTCTTCAGAGAAACTGCTGCTTTGTAAAGAAATCGTCATAGCAAAGTGATGCAGTGCACTAACACAGACTAGGAATGAGTTGGCAAACTGTTATGGATGCATCTCTTTCTTGGTCTCACGAAAGATGAGTTACTTAAGAATATTCTGGAAATTGCATCAGTTTTGAATGGTGAATGAATACAGAATAAGTAAGGTACCTTGCCCTCACATACATGCAGCCTTATGCATGATTCAGGTCCAGCAGCATCCAACATGAGTGGTGTCTCTAGAAAGCGGTCTCCAGAATATCTATGTGTGCTTATATTTCATGTTGGTGCCTACAATGTCAGCCTGCTATTAAGATCTTAGTTCTGACCAAAATAATCCATACAGGCAGGAGCTGAGCTATGCTACAGCCTAATGAAATGCGTTTCATAAGCCAGTGTTACTGCAGACTCCCATGGCCATTAATCTCTTCCAAATGGGACTCGGTGTAGGCTGACATTTGCAGACAAATAAGATGTGTCAGAAACAGGCTTTGTGATCTCAGGTTTCTTTGCCAGCAATATATAACCTCAAAGTACACTATGTTCTTTAATGCCTTTGCAAAGTGTCCTGGCAAGAAAACAACTGGATGCAGAAGATGTTCATGTTACTGTCATTGGTACAGACTTACAATTGGGTATAGCATCCAACATCAAGATTTGGGCCCCAGTGACCACAACAAAGGTGACAATTTATAATCAGGGCTAGGACGTGGTATATGCCAAAGCATCTGCTGGACAACGGAGCTAGGAGGCACATCTCCTTCCAGCAGTGGACAACTGCCCACTGTTCAATGGCCATACTTTTGAGAAAGAAGAAGGATGGGCAGAAGGCATGCAAGGAAGCACCTCATTGCTCATGAGGGCCACCTGCCAATTGCCTTTCAAAAGCTGTAAGAAAACATTGTTCTGCAATTTATCAACTTGTTGAGAAGGGCTAAAGTCCCCTTTCAGCAGGAGCTGCCAGAGGTGGCCCCTCTCTGTTCAGCCAGCAGAGGTGTCCCATCCTCTGCCTGGGTGAGGGTTCCTCCACATCTGACCTTTGGGCACAGAAGCCATTGCCACAGAGGTACCCAGGAAGTGCATCTTTACCTATTAAATTTACCTATTTTTCTCAAACCATGAGTTTTCTGCCCACCTGGCGGTTCACCTTATCACTGACAGGAAACATGGGATTGTATGTGATACCATGGCTCTTATAGACTGCCAGGGACACTGAATGCCTGGGTCGTTTGACAGCACCAGGCAATTGCATAAATGCGTTTTCAGTGCAAGCAAGAGTCATGCTGCCTCTTGGCTCCACCAACGGTAGTGTGGATCTGGGAGAATCAGGCAGTAGTGTTGTCAAGTGTTAAGGTTGGACTGGCCACTAGACAAATGACCCCTATCCTTTTCCAAAGGGGAAGAAAAAAGTAATAAGGGAGAGACTTATGGATTGAAAAAGAAAACTAAAACTGCTTTAATGACAGTAATAACAGTAAAATGAAATATATACAAATATCTACAAAACCAATATTGAATCCAACCCCCCTGATGGCAATTACATCACTGTTATCACTGGTGCTGTGGGCAGGCACCAGAGAAGTCCCAGACTGGACTCAGGAGCTAGATTCTGGAACTGGATTCAGGAACACATGGATCGGGATCAAAGGCAGAGCAGACAGAGTCCTCCTCAGATGCTGGCCACTGAAGAAGAGAGCTTGACCCTCATGATCCCTCAGGTTTATACTGAATATGACATACATGGAATGGAATCCCTCGTTGGTCAGTTTAGGGTCACCTGTCCTGTCTGTTCCTCCCCACAGGTACAACCTTTTACTTTCTGCACCCTCAATGTGCCACACAAGATTTAGCAGTGACTTTAGTCTGCATAGGAGCACATATAAGCAAGAGCCTCTCTGCATACCAATCCTTGGTAGTAACTGTAAACATCAAGCATTATCACTTCTAAAGCAGACACTGTCTGCAAAAAATATGCCATTTACTTCAGGAAGTGCAGTTCCTTAGAAGACGCTTTGCTGGAAAGTAAAATCACTGAACAGAATTAGTACTGTTCTAACTCAAAGCAGGACAAGCATGCAAGCTGGGATGATGTGGGAAGCATCCAGCCTATGCACTGATGTTGGTCAAGAGGCACTACTCACCTCATCTGAATATT
Organism: Eurystomus gularis; assembly: GCA_013400335.1. NCBI lineage: Eukaryota > Metazoa > Chordata > Aves > Coraciiformes > Coraciidae > Eurystomus > Eurystomus gularis. The sequence continues at coordinate 31,810 of VZZY01010251.1, read as the reverse complement.
AATGAACAACAAGGCAGTGTATGGCTCATAGGCCCCTGACATCTAATACTTCCCTTTATCTGTACATGCTGAAAGAAAAAAACAACTACTGTACACCTTACATGTGTGTTTCAGGAAAAGTTATGAGACGCAGATATGATAAGCAGGTGCTCCTGTCCATTTCTTTATTACAGACTGTCCTGCTCTGCTTTTTACACAGTGACTGACGTGTATGCACTTCAGATCATGGTGACCCCAGCACAGCAGTTATGAATTCAGTCGCCTCACTGAACAAAGCGATCTGTTATTTGGGTTGTTGCAGTTTATGTCACTGGTGCCTTTCAGTTCCCTTACACATTTAAATAGTAAAGACAATTCTTACCATAAGAATGAGAGAAGTGTCCCCCTTCTGTTCCTTTTCTTTGTAGCTGAGGTTCTCAATCTTCTCTGTTTTGGGATCAATCATCTTGCCAAAACTCCTCGGCCTTGATGAGTCTGGAAAGGCAGGATGGCAGCTGTTCCTTGCTTAAAGCACAAGCTCATTTCTCCCACTTTTGAGAGCTTCCCTTTTGCAGTTAACATGGAGACACTAGCTGTGACATTACTACATCCATGCTCCTTAGACAGAGGCACAATTTGCTGACCTGTGCCAGCTGCCAGTGTAAAGAGACTCTGGACCAAAAACTGACACAGCAGGAGCTGGCAGGCTTCCCTGTCTCTCCTGGGTACTCAAGCACAGTCATGACACTTCCCACATATCGCTTGCCCAGGTTAATCTCTTCCTGTTTAAACAAATGTTTTCTACTGGATTAAATTTGTACTTAGGCTTTTTTTCCTCCCTGAATTACAGGAATAGTACAGTGACCTCAAAGTTGCATGTAAGGAAGAGAAAAAGAGAGTGTTTAAATTTTTTTATCTTTGTGAACACCAGTGGGTCATTAGTTTCTATAAATGACAAGAACAAGGAACTCTGTCCTTAACAAACAAGCAACAAAAAAGCTATATTCTCTGCTTGTAACAACAGAATTGCTTTATTGTAAGGTCCACAATGGAGAGCTTTAATCTAGATTAAATTTGGTTGGAAAGGAATCTTTTGTTATAAACTGAAAGGTTGAATTAGATATTTTAAAATTGCTATTAAGCTTCCTCTTGTAGAAGTGTTAGATACCGTTAGTTGTCTATTGTACTCATCTGTCCTCCACGAAGATATTTTTATGAAGGTTTTGTTTCCTGCAATTAAGCTCCATCTATACTTGTCAAAAAAAATGTCAACTGTGCAATGTGAATATATGTAACCCCCTTGACATTACCAACCCAAGTACTTCGATACTTTTTGCCATCTTTCCAGTTTCGGTGCAAGGTTCAGCCAAAGCATAGTAGCACCATCTCGTGGGTACCTGAAATAATTACAGTAGCAAAATCATGAAAGTAAAAAGACTAGCAACGGGTTTGTCATTTTGAGGGCTGGCCAGGTCTGCCTGCTCAGGGCAGTGATCCCACCCCAGAGCTCAACTGGGCAAAACTACCTGCAGAAGCAAGGCTTTGTGAGATGGACTCCTTCACAAAGCATCCAAATCCCAACCCAGCAGTCCAAAAATCCAGAGACTGGAGTTGGCTTAACATTGACCGTAACAATATTACTCTGGGCTATGGGGGAACATCTGGATGCCACAGTCAGGAATTGAAAAGATTCTGTGGGGTTAAAAATGAAGTAAAAATGACTGGTTTTACTGCAGGGTACATGGACACAAAGTAATATTTTTCTTGTTTTGTTGTTAATCCAGTAGTTTTTTTCTCTTTGCTATTGCTAGCTGAATATGTTCATACTTTAAGTGTAGCAGTCAAGCCAAGTGACTGGTGGCAAGCCTGTGTTTAAGGGTGAGATTTGGGCACTTTTCCCAACAACCTGAGGAAAAAATAATGTTTGAATTCTTGCAGTGTTTTAGCACAGGCTTACAGCATAGTCAGCACCATGGGTGGCACAAATACAGCCATGCCCACGTGTACTTGGTTTGTAATCCATAGCGACCATGATCCATGGAGTTATAGATGGAAAATATATTGTTTGTGTGTCCTTTCCTAGACAGCCTGTCCTCCTTGGCACTGAAGCTGTAGGAGATATGGAGGGTTTCTGTGCTGAAGAAGCAGCAAGAGCACAATGAGGGCAGCTTGCCTGAGCTACAGGCGGGGAGGCCTGGCAGGAGGGTCAGGAAGTGTGTTGTGCCCTAGCCCATGCTTCTGCGAGGCAAACAAACCCAGTGTTTCATCTACACTGAGCCAGTTTTCATCTCAGGCTTTGGAACAGAGCTGCATTTCACTTCATGAAAGCTTGTTTTCACCTCTAAATCCTCACTGAAAAAAGCTGCTTCTCACACAGTTTGTTTTTTTTTTTAATCATTAAAATTAAATTAATTACAATCAAGACTGTAATTAAGTCATGTATCTTTTAATTTTGTTGCTGAAGACTTTGTTTTAATCACTTTATTGTTTTAATAAATTCTGTTATTTATTTCAGTAAGATTTGCAATACATTCTAGAGTAAGAAGATAAATCTTTAAACTTTGATATAAATTAAGTCACATCTCCTTCACCAAATACTATAGGACTCATTGAATTAAATTACAGCCAGTACCAGAAGTACCCTGACAAAGCACTTCCACAGTATTGCCTGTATGTCTGATACATATGATTTGTACCAAGAAAAAGAAGAAACTAATGTTGTGAGGTTGCTATAAATCTATACATAACTTGAAAAATATATTTGAAAAGAAGTTCATCTGCAACTTGTCTAAAATTGATGTCATGGTACACTCAGAGAACCCCATCATAGTAACTACCACTGAAGAAGAGGGAATAAGTCCAGTTATTGTGGCTGGTATTTGTCAATATAACTCTACATTTTTCCTGCTGTTTTCATCGCATTTTACACCATCAGAGGCTGAAGTTTCAGCACAGTGCGTTGGCCTGCTGCCCTCCTGTGGCTGAAGGTTCACTTCAGCTGAAGCTGAGACTTTTCAAGAGCATGTACTTTGTCACGGGAGCCAACAGGGAGGTCACCCATGTGCAGGTATTTTAGGAACTTAAAAAGAATGCAGGAATGAAGCACGAAACAGCAAAACTAGCGTATTCACAGTCACTTCAGAGGATGTGCAGAAGAAGTTAGATACTTGCTTGACCAGATAGGCTTTGGGCAGCAATTCTTGACATGCTTCACTTGAGAGCAGGAAATAGTACTTGCTTGTTGTCCACAGTGTAATGGAGTCTTCATCAAGAAACCGTTTATTCAAAACCAAAAGGGTAGCTCACATTCAGTGAAGGAGATGATCATACAAGCAGGGGAGCAGAAATAGATGCTGCATGGTACAAGTTGTGCAGTGTTCAAAAATCTCCTACTGGCCAGCAATCAGGTCTGACCTTTTAGACAATGAATGACGGTGATGTGGACTCTGCTGTATAAATCAGCCCTTCCCAAAAGCATGACAATACAGTTCATATCAAATTGGAGCGTGCACCAGAAATTCAAATATAGTCAGCTCTATCTTTGCTTCTACCTGCTTTGGGCAGTTGTTTATTTTGCAATTCCTTCTTGTTTTGGGTCTGAGCTTTCCCAGGTTTTTAACAGCTGGGCATTTAGCTCCTTTACTCTGTGAGCCAACACTGCACATAGCTTGGGTGACCTTCTTCAGCAGTGAATGTGGACTGGCAGGAATTTTAACTTTTTGTCTCACTCTCAAAGCTATTCATATCCGGAGCCCTCTATATTTAGTGGAGGACACCCATAAGACAGGCCTCAGTCTCTACAAAATGAGGCCCTGACCAGACTAGCAAATATTGGGAGTGCCTTCCAGTGGCAGGAACCCCACAGCTCTCCTGCTCCTTTCCTCCACAAGCTGACCAATACGCAAGAGATTGCATTTCACTGAGATGTTACCAAAAAATCAGATTTTTTTTTTTTAAAGTTACAAGCTGGAAAAATACAAATAAAAGTTTAAAATAGTTCACTCACCTCATAAACATGTTTTATTTTATTATATTAAAATAAGTGCAATGTCAGAAAGGGAGCAGGATGATAAAGAAAATGCCCCTAAGTTTTAAACATGAAGTTTTCATATTTTCTTTGAAAATAAGTGCATCAGATTAGTAAATAAGATTTTTCCCAGTAGAAGAATCTGAAAAAAAGTATTTTAAAATGCTCATGAACATACTCTAGCTTTAATTTTTGTCATTAAAAAAAATCTGAAAAATCCTTACAGAATTTTCTTTTTTTTTCCCTTAATGTTTTTTTCTCAAAGAAAAATGTTTTAACTGTTGGACAAAATTTCAACTGGTTCCTGTAACAGTAGTTTCATGTTCAGGAAATAGGAACAGACATGAAAGACAAATTGAATGCATCTGTTAATGGTCCACTCTTCAAATGCAAACAGGAGGAAATGGTTTTAATCCGAAAAGCAGATAACAGCAGGTCTAACAAGAGCCTTGAGCTGCAAACCAGGCTGAGAAGTACTGGTATGCACAGTGAAAGGCACAGGTTTCCTCCAGAATGGTATCCCCTACTCATTGTTACCCGTCACTGTGGTGCTCAAGCTCTTGATCATGTCATCCTGGAGAAGCAGCCTTTAGGAATTAGTAAATGGTAGCACAGCTAAAAACAACCTGCACAAACGCAAGGTAGAAAAGACTGGTTTAATGGTGGTTCATAAAAAGGTTTGGCTTACGATGGATCAAAATGTAGCTCAACAATGCCAAGCTGTTCTAGAAAAGGCAACCTTGTATGTACAAATAGGAGCGTGGACTACAAGGTGCACAGGGTCAATCTTTTTGATCTTCTCAACACTGGTACAACCTCAGCTGGATTATTCTGTGTAGATTAATGCAGGCTTTTAAAACAGATTACATAAAATGGGGAGAATCCAAAGGGAAGTAAAAGCAACAATCAGAGATGATAAATTTAGAAAAGATGACTTAACATTAAACATTGAATACACTGGATTTACTTAGTCTGAAGAAAGGTTAACAGATGAACAGTCACACAGAGGTTGCTTCAGTATAGAAGGGAATAAATCTGTTCTTCATGTCCATGGTGAATATGATGAAAAGAAGTTGGCATGAATTGTAGCAAGGACTGCTAAATACTAAGAAAAACTTTCTGTTGGTGAAGACACTGGAATAAATTGGCAAGAAAGGTCAGTGATATCTTGAAAGATCTTTTAGATAAACCTCTTTTAGGGATAACATGGAAAGTGGATCTATTCTGGGACAGCAGGATGGATGAGACAGTCTCTGGTGAGGCCAACTAGCCCTGTGATTCTGCACTTTGATGTCAAAGTTGCTGCTGGGGCAGGAGCCCTCTCTGATTCAGTCTGGGGCTGCACCTTACATGTATTCTGCAAATCATCCCTCTGCAGGCAGCCTGCTGGGAACCTCATAACATGCTGAATCTGGAGGCAAAAAAAAGGCAACAGTTCTGTTCAAAAACAGTGCTTCAAATAAAAAATAACTTGTAGGAATTCTCTGTCATCTTTCTCCTAGAAAAGCCAAAGCCAAATTTATGAAGTCAGGCTGGAAGGCAACATCAAAGCAGTTGGTAACTTTGACAAATCCTGCCAAAGAACACACTTGTGCAATTTCCATACCACATCTATGTCTCTGAAACTGGAAGGAAGGGAATCAGGAAATCAGTACTTCCAGACGATAAAAGACCTATGTTGGCACACCCTCTTTTAACAAAAAAGTGAGACTTGAAGCAGAGAATATAATCAGGCAATAGGCTTTTTTTCTCTTCAGAAAGCTACTCAAAACATCTCACATAGAGGTTATCTGCACAACTACACTGGAGATATTAGTGCTATGACATAGTGTTTGAATTTTGGCAGGATTTGGCAGGCATTGTCAACCCACAGGTTCATACTGTGCTGGGAAGACAGCCCATGCAGGGTTCATGGCAGTGCTAATACAGGTCTTCTGCCTCCACCTCCACCATGTCCAGTTCCCAGCTCCAAAGCGTTTTCATCAGCAGGAAACATTCAAATGGAAGGTCTTTCTTCCTTCAACATTAAAAAAATCTGAAATAAAAGCCACTTCTCACTAACACTTTACCACTTACCAAACAAATACTTCCTCCTTTGGTATACATAACTGGAAAAAAACCCAACCCACATTTTTGTGAGGATATACTAATCCAGTTCTGGATTTGGTATTATTAAGAGGATAACAAGAAAAAGAGAAATTAGTGAAAAAACAACATTGTACTCACACAGATTATTCTGTAATAAAACTTCCATCAGGTCAACAGCTTTTTCCTAGGAACAAGTAGTCTCTGTTTCTTATTGTCTTGTTTGCACAGTCACTTGGCATGTTGAGTAATTACAAATCAAATCTAAAAGCTAATACAAATACTAGTTCCATGAAGACTCCTTTGACTGCTCTGCATTTCCCACTTATCCTGGACCTCTTGAGTTTTCCGAAAACCATTCACAACTTTATTTCCTGGGTGTTCAACTCACACAAGTGTGAGAATGATTAACAATTTCTTTAATCTTTCTATGCGTGCATGTGAAAAGTGATTAAAATGGTCCATGTTATACCTGCACTTCTCAGAATGTTGAATATACACCATCCTATCTAGGAGGGCTTTGCAAACTTCGCTTATTTTGAGTGAAATGGGCTAGGAAGCACTCGCACAATCAGTTCCACTAGCAGGTCTGAAGAGATGATAACTTCAGCCCAATGGCTGATAGTGAACAACCAGGGGAGTTGCGCTGGTAAATAGTTCCATCAGCTAAATCCAAGAGAAGATATCTTTTTACAGCCTGAAATATTAGATAAATTAATTTTTTAAAAATAGATTTATCTAGAATTAACACTCTTTAGAGAAAACATAAAGACAAAATGCTAATCCAAGGAAACTTTAAATGACTTTGACAGGGGATCAACATACTTCCTCCTCCACTATACCTCCTTCTCCAAAATATGTAAATGGAGAGGAGACATCAACATTAAATTTCTTGATAGGCTTCTGTAGACTGTGAACTGTAGCTGCCCGTGTTTCTGTTTTATGTACTTGCATTGAATTAAATAACTTTTCAAGCAGTTAATAAACTGCCTGATGATCACATTGCTGGCTTCCTGAGCCTGCTTCTTAAACATACAATATATATTGTGTATATAAAGTACTGTGCATATGAAGTATTCCATGCAATGTAGTAATAAATCACCATTACTGCTCCCCTGAAAGGACAAGAAGAATCTTGGACAAAAAATGTGTTATAGGATCCCTATAATAAAAAAGCTTGATCTTCTTAAATGTAATTAAGATGGTAAGGTTGATTGTTGTCAAGTCACAGTGAACATGCTGCCCAAAGAAACACATATGTAAGTTGTCTTCATCCTAACAAAAATACTTTGCAACAGCTTTTGCTTATGAGTTGTCTGCAGTAAATGAGCAACAAATGTTTTTCTTAAGTACTAATAACATGTTGCTATGCTACAGACTTTAACAATAAATACTTCCCATTAAGTCTGACTTTTCCTCATCCTATCTCCTAACTTAGGTCAAAAATAGAGCCCTACTGTAGATTATTCTGGTAATTCCTCTGTCAGACGTATTTCCTGAAATGTGCACTGTACCAGCAAATATCTACTCTGTGGATACATACCACATACATATACAGAAAAAATATCTCAGTCATCCTCTTTCTTAATTTCCTGGTTTTAAACAACTAAATGAATTTACATTTAAATAGTGTCAAAGCTTCAAAAGTATATGCACAGAAGACAGACTAGGCAAAGTTAAGATCCTGAAGGGAGAACTTACAAGAGCAGAAACTGTGTAGAGGTTTGGTTTGTACACTCCAACATTTCAGTGTTCTAAATGGGGGGAAATGTATTCTACATTAAATGATTGACAAGAGTAGGGGTGACAAATAAGAGATAAAGTGTGCTTGTGAATGTCTGCAGTTAAAGTTTATTGGTAAGGTCTGCTCAACCCAAATGTTTCAAAACCTGCATTGCACTACGAACTTCTACCAGACTCCCCTCTGTCACTAATTTGTGATTCCCAAGGACATTTTTGTATTTTCTTACTTTGCTATCTGTACTCACTCCATACTTTTGTTTCTGTGTTTATTAAAACAATGAAAATAAGTGATTCATTTCAGGTTTATTAGGTATTTCTGCTGTTTGTTTTTTTTTTCTTTCCCAGGGTGTATTTCAAAACTTGCAATACCTCACATAGAAGTGAAGCAAGATGTCTAGCTAGGTGGCTGCCATGTATATTAAAAGAATAGCAATCACAATGTAATTGGGAAGGTGAAGGCATTGTTTCTTATGAGGCAGTAAATACAACATGCACTCTTTCTGGTATGCTTTTATTCCAATCACAGTGGGGGATCTGTTCAAAACCCCTTTCTAAAGACTTTACAACTTGGTTTATAAACTGACTTTTTTCCCAAAAGTAGTCAAAGAAATTCCCAGGATCACAGCAAGTAAATTTAAAAGGAATCTGTTGATAGTATGCTTTCAATAGCAGTAAGCAGGTAAGTATAGTGCACTTTAATTCAAGCAGTTTTGCTAATACATTTTTTCCATGTCTAAGTCCTTCTGCTGAAGACACATTACCGTAAAGCTCTGAGGCATGTGCTTAACATAAGCATATGGGCAGCGATTATTTTCCTGGACCCACTTAAGTACTGTCCAACCTATATTTTATTTCTGAGTGGTGGAAGATGCTTAAAATTTGTACTGATTAGACCGAGCTGTTGTAAAAATGTGCAGCTGCCACAGTGCTGGCCCTGGCAGGCCAAGAGACTGGGAGTTCTGTGCTGATCCTCAGTCTTTTTCACCCCAGGGAAAACACTGCCTTTCCCTGGTTACACTGCTGGGGATTTCATTGCAAGAAGAGCCTTGAGGCCTATGTGTATTAGCAAAATTGAGATAGCTTCCCAATTCCCAGGACTGTTCCCACAGCCTGTATACGCATTTCTGTATGTAGTCTATACCCACTGCATCTCCTAGGAGAGAGCTAAGGCTTATCCCAAGCAGCCATCAGTCTGGACTAGCCTGGCTAGAAGAAATGGTCCTTTCTGTTAGGCACCTGAAAAGGCAAGATTACCTGCAACTTGAAGACTTTCTTCTCCATTGGCATTTTCCCATTATTGTTTTTCTCTAAAAGTGATGACTATGTACACTTGTGCTGTAGAGACAGCAAACCTGCATGAGTTGCATTTACAAGAAATCTTACAAATTCTTACAAACTACATAGCCTGTTTCTGTAGTTCCCAAAGCAAAAAGCTGGTTTTGAAGAGAGGTACTTCAGTCATCTTCACATTTCTTCTGTGTAAAGGAATAGTGTATCTATTAGTGTAAAGGAATAAGAAAGAAAAATTAATTAAAATGGCAGTAGCAGACTAGAAAGCAGCCTAGACTGGATCCTCAGGCTTTTCTGAGTCCTCCTGAAGGACATACACATACCTGTATGTCCAATGAGACACATATTTTGCCACAGTCTGCCACTGATCTTTGCAGCTCCTCCCTGTGCTTTCGGGTGGCATGTCAGGTCAGCACATCAGCCCATGGCAGTGTGGGGGCCCATCACCCGGGCACTCCTGGGGGTGTCTGCAGCAGCCCGGCAGGACCCTTGAGCTCACTTCTGAACCCTGGTTTCCTACAGAAGCGTAGGCTGTGCTGCCAGCAGGCTGCAAGGCCAGCTATAGACAGATTTTTCATTTAAATTTTGGCACCATCTGAAGTAATTCCTGTTACTTCCAAGGACTGTTGCCATTGTATTAAAAAGAGTAAATTTGCTGCTGAGTTACTTACTGCCCAGAAAAATCCAGCTGAAACCTGCTACTGCCAAATCTGAGGATTCAATATTGGGCCAGGGACTTTAAATAGCTTCTGCTACTGAGGATTTTCTGCTGTCTATGCGGTCTAAAAAAAAAAAAAAAAAAAAGAGAGAAAGGATTGATAAAGCCTCAGTTTGAGGGATTGGACATGGACTGTTAGAAACTGAAAATTGCCACTTCTGGTGTGGTTACTACCTACCCAGGTTTTTTTGATTGAATCATCTGTTTTTTAAGCCTAGATTTGGCTGCCCAGGGTCCAGGACAAAAAACACAAAACCAAACAAAACCCCTAATGGTGATCTCTTAAATGAAGCAGAGGAAGGCCCTGTTTATATAGAGTGGCTGCCTTTTGCAGATGCAACACCTAAGGGTGTTCGTCATCACTGCCAGCAGCCCTTCCCCGGTCCTACTCACCAATATATTGTGCCCTTATACGGGGATGCAGTTACACTTACTCCTGTCCTACATCTAAGTATTACCTTTCATTGCAGTCTGAAGTCTTTTAAACTAAGGGATCCAATTCTGGATTGCTACATTTCCTATAACACAGCTGAATACACACTCACTATATAAAGGAAAGCCTGTCACTATCCCTCTACCTCATATCTTTCTTTTATGTCTGTCCCACACACCTATGTAAAGACATAGTGCAGGAAGTCCACAAAGCAAAAGGTGGCCTTTTATTTTTCCAGTGGTGTTTTTTTAATCTCATCTGTCATGTAGATAGGTGCATCGACCGCAACAGTGTATTGGAATCTGTGAGCCAGCCAGGAAACTGCTCACTGCGATCAAGCTCAAACACTGAGGATACACTGGCAGATACTCAACATGAATACTCTTGCATGCTACAGTCTATGAATTTATTATGCACTGTGCTGTGTAGATATAACCTTAGCAACAGCGACCACTGTACAATGAGCACGAGTCAGATTGCTGCTGACTGTTTAAAGGAGCCCTCCCTTATGGGTAATTTGTGTAGAAAATGATGAGAATTGTAATGATTTTGCCTGAAACCATAGCAGAAGCTGCAATATTTTCTCATCAAACTCAGTGATCCTAGCGATGCAATGAACTGGCAACACAAGTGCTACCTAGCTTTATAATCAGATGCCTCTTGGAAACTCTTTTCTCTTTTTCTTTTTTTTTCATTTTCTCCCAAGAGAACTTTGTTTTATTGGATCTTTCTGGATATGTGTAATGTCTTTCACATGCCACTTTATTTATTCAGGGATAAACGGAGAGTCTATTTCTAACCCATGGCACTAAGCATCTGGAACCTGCGGTTTCCCAGGAATGCACCAGAGAAGGAGTGGGAGCTGGAAACACTTGCTGCATCTCTTGGGTGCATTAGACCTCTTCCCCCTTGGTGCAGGGCTATAGGAGAAGAGGTTATCTTGGGGCAGCACTTATTAACTTTCATACGTTGGAAGTTTTTTCTGGAAAGGAATAAATTAATGAATATATTGTAGTAGGTTTTGTGAGCTGCTACATGAAATGTAGCATGAAATGAAAGCTCCCTTCATGATATTGAACACCTTTTTTATTAATTCAACACTAACATCTGTATTAGAAAATATTTGGTTTGCAAAGAAGTTTAAGGCAAGTGTGGTGCATATGCATGCAAATACCTAATTGCATAAATAGTCATGCTGGGAATTTCCTTGAAGGGATGCTAAAAGCTCCTTCTTGTAGCAGTTCAGAAAATACTAAATCTGGAAAGGGCTCAATAGATTTTTGTTTTAAATATTATGTGTGCTGAAACAGTAAAATCTAAAAGGAGTGTTTATATATTCAATACAGGGGCCAACAAATGATAAGTGATTAAAATAAGTAGTGGAAGATAATTACTCTTCAAGATATGGTATGTTAGAAAGATATGGCTGTCAGTGTAGAAGGAAAGGAGGTTATCATTGCCCCACTGACTTTGACTGGAACTTAAATTACATCACACGAATTACGTTCACAGAAGAACACATGCACACATGCATATTGACAATATTTATAATAATTCATTTTGGTTTTGATCAGCTACTGATTTTATCAATTTTGCTTTAACAAAAATCTTCCATAAAAAGAAATAACAATGTTAAATAAAATTTTAAAAATATTCTCTTTTCCTATAAGGTTTTTCCCACTATCTGTAATGACCAAAAAATCCTTTATCTGCTGTTTATAGATGTTATTGGGTTGTTTCTTAAACCGTATTCACCACCAGCATCCTGTGTCCCAACGGCATTACTTAAAAACAATGCAAACTTTGCATTTTAATTACTATGTGTATCCTATTGACCTTCTATCTACTTTATGCCAGCTTCATTAATAACTGATGCACAAGTTGCTCATCAAATTTAGCAACAAGCTATTTTAGAGTTTCTGAAATTAAATTGGGGTGGCTTTTTTCTAGTTTTTTGGTGCAAAAGATATGATGCCTCTTTAATATCAAAGTCATAAGAGAAAGCAAATGTGGCAAAATGTACCTTCATGAAGGAGAAATCTATGTCAGGGTGTGACTATGTGTAAATCAGGCTACTGTAGTCTACATTTGCCATATCGGCTTTTACACTGGCTTTTACGTTTTGTATGACGTGTCACTGGAGGTGAAACTTCATGCTGGAGTCTAAGCTTTATGGCTGGCTAGTTCTAGAGCCCAGAATAAAGAACTGCTTGTACATCTGTCAGACTAATCTCTGTTTCTCCTGTGAAAAGCTGTCATTAATTTGAAGAACTCCTTTTAAGATCCCATGTGCTGGTTTTCAGATGTATATCTGGCAGGTTGTTCCTGGAGTCACCTGAACCCATGTTCCTTGGCCTGAATTACAGGTGCTCCAGGAGGCAACCCCTTTGCTTTGTCTACCTGGTGTTGCCTTTGAAAGGGATCATGGGATACCCAAGGACTGTGCAGACAGCCAAGATAATCCTGAGAACAGAAGGAAAGTCTGGAGCAAGGAAGATTTACTTTTGGTGGACAAGGATCAGGTTGGAATATTGAAACAAATGGTAAAACCATGTGAGCTAATGGGGTGCACCCATGGCTGCTGAGGGAGCTGTCTGATGTCATCGTTAGTCCAATCTTGATTACCTGTGAAAGGCCATGGTGACTGGAGGAGGTTCCTGAGGACCAATGGAAGACAAATGTCACTCCTATCTTACAAACAAGCAAGAGGGGAATCCAGCCAGCTATAGGCTGGTCAGCTTCACCTTGATTCCTTAGAAGGTGGTACAGCAAATAATCCTGAGAACTATTTTCAAACATATAAGGATAAGAAGGGGAATGTGAGTAGTCACTATGGATTTACAAAGGGGAAATCATACCTGAACAATCTGAAAACCTTTTCCAGTTGGGCGATTGCCTTGGTGGATAAGGGGAGAGGAGCAGATACTGCTTATCTTCATGTTAGCAAGGCTTTCCACACTGTCTCCTTTAGCATCCTCATAGACATATTGATGGAATATGAGCTAGATAAATGGAGAATTATGTGGATTGAAAACTGGCTGAACAGCTGGACTGAAAGGGCTGTGATCAGCAGCATGAACCTCAGCTGCAGACCAGTCACTAGTGGTTTCCTCAATATTAGAGCCAATACTGTTTATCATCTTCATTAATGACCTGGATGCTGGGGCAGCATGTACCTTCAACAAGTTTGCAGATGATGCAAAACTACGAGGAATGGTTAACAGATCAGATGGGTGGGCTGCCATTCAGAGTGACCTGGACAGGCTGGAGAAATGGACCAGGATGAACCTCATGAAGTTCAACAAAGAGAAATGTGAAGTCCGACCGCGACACCTACCTCTGGGGAAGAATAACTTCTTGCACATCTGACAACTTATGGAAGTTATTTACATATTTTATGAATTTCTAAACCTTGAGTATATATGTGTTTTAATAGAGTTTTAATTTTATTTGTGTTAATAACTGCTTAATGTTTTCTCTTTGATTTCTGGTTTCACGTAGACACATAATTCTCCATTAATCTACCCAGCTAGTGAAAAAAGAAAAAAAAAAGCACTTTGTTTATGAACCATTGAACTTCTGAGACAAGAGTTATTAATATTATTAAGAAGGTAGGAGAAAAATTTATTAATTGATAGATACCTGGAGTTAAGAGGCAGTTTACTTTGGCAACAGGCTGGAAACCAGTTGTATCAAGATGATGGAGGACACAAAAGCACTTATTGCAACAGACAGGGGAGGTGTGCATTTACATACCTAATTCATAAAGAACATCATTATTAAATATGCAGCCACCTAGAGATTTTACCATATAGGATCAGACAGAACTGAAAAAATAAAAATCTCCTTCTGCCAAATCTTTCATAGTCTTATGTATCATGCCATCACAAACAGGCATAGATGCTTTATTTGTCTGCAACTTAAGGAAGATTAGTGTGCTGCCAACACATAAGTATTTGAGTACCAACTTCTGGGTGCCCTTTATTTTTTCTGATGGGAGAGAAGCTCTCAAAACAAACATGCAACTCTTCCTCCCCATCCTTTTGCAATACAAAAATTAAGTGAGGTTTTAGATGTCTATCTCAGAAGATTTCTGTGAACATTTTTATTTGGACTTCTAGTCTCACTTTTTAAGGATCTGTTAGGGTGTTGCACTCTGCAAGAATCTGAGCATTCTAGTTGCTACGTAAATATCATTAAAATCAAGTTATGCTCAGGTTTGCCTGTGAGAAAGCTAGTTAACATGGGCTTAAAATGTCAGGGAACATGCTGGTAGCTGAACAGAACAGGCAGTCATGGGACAGGGCTCAATATTAAACTGGTTCTACTCAGTTTAGAAGTAAAGCTGTGTCTGTGGCGTACTCTTTGCATATATTTAAAATGATTAATACCTGATGTGGCATTTCTATTTACTATTTAGGTAATACAGTATGTGCAGACCTACTTACAAGGTTCTACTTTACAGAAAAAAAGCACACAGAAATATAGAATTTGACAATATTAAATATTTATGTATAAAAACTAATACATAAGTATATACTAACACTTTTTAATAACAGTCATTAACAGTAAATAAAGTAAAAACCCATTTTGAACAGCTGCAAATATAGTGTATGATAATTTTTTTTCTAGAGATTTAAAATATATTTAATCTTCTGTCTGTAACATCAACTATCAGAATTTGTGCTTTGCTGATGCGTTAATGCTTAGTTGCACTGTAAACGGTCAAGCTTTTCAATTCAGCTCTGAAATCAGCCTTAACAGAACAATTTATCAGTACAGGAAATATCTAATAATATGGATAATATTAATGGACATCCTTCTAAAATATTTTGAAAGCTGTTATATAAATTCAAGCCTTCATTTGCCTTTTTGCAATGCTTATTGATAACTCAGTTGCCTTTAAATTAGAGTTGGGGATGGCTAATGGGAATAAGAAATGAGTTTTCATCTTTTTATGCAGTTCTGCTAACAATGAGACACAAAAGTGCTAGAAAGTTGATTTTCCTTTAGCTTAAGTTCATGTAACTCATGGAGTTAATCAAAATATACAAAACACCAATAGTATGATTTTATTGTTATTGTTCTACGTAGCTCCTGTGTTTTTCATGTTAAGCCAAATCATTAAATGTATCAAAGTCTTTCAGTACAAAATCTATAAGTTTTACACTTAAATGAAGAGGTGATAGAGGTAGAAACAGTTGGCAAATGTGTTTTAATTTTTGTTCTATTTTTGAGGTGTTTATATTTCCCTCATGATAACAATTCCTGGGAAAATAAGAGCACTTTCCGATGGCAGCAGAAAAGTCACTATCGACTGCGGAGTCTGTACTTTGCTTTCCAGATGCTATCAGATGTACCGTACTTACAGTAATCATGTGGAAGATATTACAGCAGTAGTAATAGGTTAGGTGTGATTCCAGTTACAATGCCTGCACGGGATAAGAATTTTTAAAGGTTCAATTTGAGACAGCAAGAGGCTGACATGAAAACTGAAGACATGAAGATGATGATCGATAGACATGATACCATTTTAAATGACAAGAGCAGAAAAACTTGTAAGGCAAGAAGAAAGAAATGGATGACCTTGTAAAAAGGCACAGATAATAATCTATAATCTATAACACCAGCTGCAACTGAGAGTGTGGGTCTGCAATGTGTAGGCACAAGTAGCATATATTTTATGTGTAAGAGAGTAAGAAAGTGATTTGAACTGTAATTTCAAATTTCACACTCAGTGAGTGAGTTATTGTAAATAATTTTAGGACCCAGTTCTTGAATGAACTTGAGAAAGAGGTTAAAATAGTTTTGAAAGGTGAAGAATAAGACAGTCCTAAATATAATCAAGGATCTTTTCACTGAAAGCTCTTATCAACCCATACTGCTACCTGGAAAAAATATAAAAAAGATGTGTAAATTACTTGACAATCTAGACAGGAAAGATTTTGATCTCATATACATTTTTGATGTCTTTTCATCAGTGAGACAGAAAAGAGTACCCAGAATACTGTTGTTCAACTGCTGCTGAACTTTGGCCAGGATATAACATTGTCAAAAATCTATTAGAAGATGATATTTGCATTTCTGCTTTGTTCTTCATTTGTGCACTTCTGCACATGACAGCTCAGAAACTCTCTTTTTCACTTGAATGTATGTTGCCCTTTGCCCCGTGTTAGAAAAGATGTATTTGAGTCTCTTTCACTATAAAAATATTGTTCAAATAGATGGAGCTAAAGTAATGCTGTGTGTTAGTAACCAAGTTAAGTGGAGGCAGTTAACATCCATTTTAGAAGCCAGCCAACCTCTGTGAACTCTTCTATGAAGGGCTTGATTTTTTTTAGTGACAGAATTGGTTGTGATAGATTAGGAGTTGCTTGTAATAATATTATGAATACCATTCTTGATTGTGTTATCATATCACTCACTGTTCTCTTGAGCTAGGTCAATAGCAGCACTATCAGGAAGTGTATCCTAGAGAGAGAGAGAAGTATCTTCATGTGTCCCTCTGAAAACACTGGGGAAATAGTACAGGGCAGTTCACTCCAAAACAATTTCTTGTCTCCTTGCTGGGCCTGGCATGTCGGATTTTTCCAAGAATACCTGAATGAGATAAGGTGGTAAGGAGGATTTTGGGTGACAAAATCTTATTAGAAAGCACCTGGAGAACAGTCTGACATGTAAAATCCACAAGTTGGGCATGGCTGGGATAAGGAAGATCCTAAGGCAAAACACAGTTGCATAGTGCCTGGTTTTAAAAATTTCCAGTCATTAGGCTGCCTTCTTGAGGTTAGAGGTGTGCATTGGCCTTGTCTTATCCTTCATTAGGATAAGCATAGAATTTTCCAACTAAATCTTGGCTTTTAGCCTCAGAAGCGCTGCACCCCAGGGAGAGAGAACTCAGGCCATAAGCATGCAGGGAGGTATCGGGGACATCAGCAGGGAAAGCAAGGCACATTTAATGCTGAATCAGGCCAGAAGGCTATTGGCCCTTAAACAGGTTGGGTTTGAGAAGGCAAAATGTTTCCTCTCTGCATGCTTGAAATTCAAATTGATATTTGAGTTGGAGAGGTTCATGAGCAGACTCAGCTGGCTAGCACAGTAAGAGGTACAGGCCTGTTATAAAAATATGCTATGCCTCTGTGGTTTTATAGGAACAATAAATAATATATTATAATGACTAACTAACTAATTGGGTTCTGTCCAATGGCAAAATATACGTATTTTCTTTGAACCACAAGAATGTTTTACAGAATGCACTATTTTCTCATATAACCTTGTGACACATTAACACTCTAGCCCTTTAATTCGGTAGCTCAGCTGCTGAACTGTAGCAGTGAAGGTTTTCAAAGTGAACTGCTATGTTGTTTATGTTTGGTGACAAAAAACAAATGGGATCTGGAGCTACTGTCTGCCAAAGAATGGCATTGCCACCTGAATATTGGCTATGCGTAATCAGCAAGCAAATGTGGACACTGGGAGTTATAAAAGAAGAGCAGCAAATACCAGGAAAGAACATTTGCTGAATAAACCTCCATCAAAATCTGTCCTTTTAAAAGTGTGAATGCAAACTGCTGTTATCCTGTCAAAATCGTCTCCACAGCCCAGGAATGAAAGTACCTACCTACATGAAGATGTTTTTCCTCTGGTTTTAGCTATTTGCACAAAATAAGGATTTTGCTTCTACCTATTGGGAAGTGCATATTTGATCGGATTGAATCACTTATGCAAAGTAAAGTCCATGTGGGACATCACAGCATAACCTTTCACAAGCAACTCCACTGCAGATTGCAATCACACAATGGCTAAATTCTCACTGGTTGTCCAATTTGGATCTAACCCTAAAGAAATATGTCCAAATTTGCAGAAATACTGGGCACCTGTTTATCCACCCTGAGCATCCCTGCCACTGCTCACAAAACTCACAAACCTTGCCTTGCTTTACTGCATTGCATCAGTAAATTTGAGACACACTTGTCCACGGATAGCAAAACCCTGCCAGACTCCTAATGTAAAGACACTCAATTCCGTTTTGGCCATAAACATAAATCATGGAGAAGAATTTTTTTTTTTTTTTTTAATAAAAGCGTAACTGCCAAATGACTCTTGGAAGCTACTAGATGGCCCTCAGTTTTTACAGCAAACTCATTCCCAAATATCGCTTATAAATAACTTTCAAACCGTGATTCATTTTAGCATTCATGCTACTGTTTTGCAGGCTTTTTCTGAGGGAATAAAGTGTGTGTTTTCAAACTATGAGAGAATTATTGAAAGTTTAGCCATGTCTGTGCAGTAACAACATTTTCACAGCGCTCTTTGGGGACACAGTGGTTGGTTCACAAGCAGGTTTGCTCTGCACATCTTTATTGTGCTAGAACAAATCGGAACCAATTCCCGCAAGAGCCTACCAATCCAGCAGCACTCCTACTGTAGTCAGGACTAGAGGAGCAGCTGTTTTCAGATGTTCATGTAACAAAATACACTCTTAGTTCTAGTCACAAAATTTTTAGCTTTCCAGGATTTTCCTCCAAAGAGACCTACTTAGATAAGTTCTCTAAAATACTGTCAATACTAAAGAAAGGGAAAAAAAGGAATCTTTTCTACATAACCCATATGAAGGTAGTCACAAAGTTACAGCTACTTTATAGATATACTTTATAGATATAAGTTGATACATCTAAAACTATTTTTAAACTTTACAGATTTACAATTATATATATGTTTAAGAATATGAGTCCAGTCCTTGTTTTTCCATGGCAACAAAAATGAAATAATGAAATCCAGGCCTAATGGCACTATAGATATTCACTCCAGTAAACCTGAAGCTGTGTGATTTGTCACTCATGCATTTATCTATACATGGTAAAGTGGGTAAACACTGCATAAAATATATTTTGTGCTTCCTCGGTCTTGGACAGATTAGCACAAATTAAATTTCACACTAATCTGCCCATGGTCAGGAGTGCTACATTAGGAGTGAGGGGGATTCAGCTAATTGTAAAGAATATTTTGCTCTATTACAATGATCTGTGAATATAGCAAATATATCCTGGAGAGCTACCTTTATCAATGTGCTTTATCGATACTGAATCAATAAAAAATGATGAATAATACCTGTGTGCAGGAATGTATTTTGTTTCTCAACATTACTTTAATTTGTTCAGAAATCTGAATAAATTTTTCTTTTTACTTCATATTTTCATATTGAGTGTTCAATATTAATCATTCAGGTTACACTGCTTAGTTATGTTTGACCACCCAAGTCACATGGCTTTTGAGTCACTTAAGTCAAGACTGAAGAATATACTGAACTGCCAGAAGAGGGAAGTCCAGGATCAGGAGTTTGTTCCTCAGAGCAAACGTGAAACATGACATCAGGAATATGAAAACCCCATAAAATACTACCCTTTTTTAAGTGCAGTTTGCTGAAGCAGGACCATGCCAGGCATGGATATAATACTTAAAAGAAAGCTTTCTCCAAATCCCATGTTCCTATCATTTTTTTAAAAAAAATCTGGGTAATTTCCTAGGGAAAATGTTGTATCTCTTCAAAATAACCAACAAAGTTCTGGTCAGCTCTGTATTTGGCTGAAGGACAAATAAAAACCTACATGCAGTAGCACTGGACATGCAGAGGCAATGCTCTTTCTTTTAACCGAATCAAGATCCATAGGCAGCAGTGTTGTACGTGGCCAGGGGAATTGTAATGCCCAGTTACCCTGTTCTGGGAAAGACCCATGGGTACCTCGATGGTGGCAGCAGCTAGACTGGAAGTAATGCAGAAAAAAATCATGCCTCTCACCACAGGGTTGAAGTTCTGACTAATTTAAAATTCATTGTTTAAAACACCCCAAATACATTTCTTTTAACTTGAGACTAAATACTTGGAAATATTTGTGCTACACAGTAGGGGAACTGAGATAATATTATACTTTGTTTTGTAGACCTAACTTTCCTGCAACAAAACTTAACTCTGTGTTCAATTACAAGCCAGGCTTTTTAATGACTTTTGAGAAAGTATTACACAGTTAAAAATCAGGAATGCTGGTATGTGAAACACTGATAAATAAATGTTAACAACTCCCCATCCTCTTCAAAGAGAGAATTCTATACACTTTCTGAGTAAGCAAACACTACATACCCACAGAAAACATTGTAAACATATAAAACATTATGAAATGTATTTACAATACCCTGAATAGATTTAAACAAAAGCTGTTAGACTTAAAATATCCAGACTTTCCTCATACAGACTCTCTTGCTTTTGTAGCTGTTGTATATTTAAATCTAAATGCAAGGCTTTGGCATAACAGTCACACTTCTGTTTCAACACATTTAAAGAAACACATTCTCCTCTCATCTTTGCTCAGAGATGATTTTTTAAGGTTTCTGAGCAATGGTAAGACATAGCTGGTGAGTTCTCTCCAGACACTGCAGAAGGTGGGGGCTTTGAGCCTGGGACTGCTATGCTGGCACTGAGCCCTTCCAGCACTCAGCAAGAAAAGTCTGTGCACCCACCACAGGATCCAGGGAGGCCAGGAAAGGTGCTGGGGTGTGATGCCTTTCTCAGTCAAGTCTCAGCTAGACAGAGAATGCATAGGCCCCTTTTAATACCTATCTTTGTAACTCTTCTGAACTGCACTTTGACTTGTCTTACAGGGGAGGACTGGAAGTGGACTGTGAGGAAACAGCACACTGGGAAACCCATCTCCTCACCTTCAGGACCTGCCACTGGTTAGCACAACCATTACCAGCTGTATAGCATCCATTTGGGTTTGGTGCTTGGGTCTTTCTACATTATTTCCTCCACTCCATATTTTGTATAGAAATATGGGATCTGACTACTGAAAACCATGTCTCCTCCTCACTGATTTTGAGCCTTGCTTTCCATCCAAGAAAGTCAGAACAGTAACTCCCCATAGGGTATATACACAGTGATTTTTCTTTTCATGCAATGAGGTGCCCCTTCTACCATTCCAGTAAGTGTTCCAGGTCTGTTCCAGGAATAAAATACAGGTCTAAAGTAGCAGTAACTCAGCTTAGCTGATTATCAGAACATTTGCAGAAAGCTGATCCAGTTGAATGTATGATATCATAAACCTCCTTGGAGAATGTCGCCTTTTAACTAGCAACAAATAACTATGTTATTGCTCACATTTTGGTCAAAAGAAGTACAGCGTGAGTTTCCAAGCCAAGATCCATTCATTGCAGCTTTCTCTCTCACTCATGAGTGTACACCATTGCTTGCCAATGTCCACTATTTATCCTTTAAAACTTTGTCCCTTTCCTTTTATGGAGCAGTACAGCATTATGCTGATGTGTTAGAAGAGACTGCATGAGTTGGTCACATTTTTCAGCAACAAGTCCTACTGAATTCACTAGATCATGGTGAGATGTAGCCTGGAATGAACATTAAGGTATTAATGGAGTGTGTATGCTTGCTATCAAGTTTTCATGCTGAGCTGCGCTAGTGTTAATCTAGTTTGATTCCAAAGCCTAATGTAAATTCTTAGACAGATATTCTATTTTAGCTGAGAAACGAATGCTGACAGTTTACTGCGAGATGACAAATGAATGCTGACATTTTATTCTTACATGTTTATAAATCAGTTTAAAGGTTAAGAGTCGTTAATGCGGACAATCTGAAGAATCCATATACGTAAACAAAATATTCATTTTGGATAACTATGTATGTCCAATGTCATTCACAGAAGATAAAAGTCAGATTAAAGAAGGAGGGGAAAAATGCAAATTTATCAGTATTAGTTTATCTTTCAACTGGAAATGGAATTACCTGATTGATAGGCCTCCTGATCAAACCCACAATATAAAGAATTTGGGGTTTTTTGTCATTTACTTTAAAAATAAAATATCTACATAATGATTTGTAAAGAATAAAGATTAACCCCTCCCTTCCCATATTGCCCACACTTTAATTGAACCAATCTTGCAGTCACTCTGGAAAACAGCTGATCTGTCTTGTCTGTGCTAGGACACATCATGGGAATAATTTACATACTTATTTTTATTCCAAATGTTCCTGATATTACTACAGCTAAGAAATAGTCATTGCTTCCTCATAAATTGCCAAGAAAAGGTCTAAATAGTGCTCTGAAAAGACCACAAATTCCAGTGGTAGTTTGCAATGGCTGATAAAGGCTGCCTCCAGATGAGAAAGAGACCATGGAAAGTAAAAATTATCTATGGATTTTATTGAAACTCTGGCGGAGACAGACAGTTTAGAAAACCATACCTTGTGCATCATGCTAGAAAACTATGGCGGATAAAATCACCTGCCTCATATTCTGACATTGCTTAAGTAATGTAAAGGGGTCTCTCTGCAAATGGGAATTGAGGCCAATACCAACTATTAAAAATGTGAAATGAAATAGACTTTATGAAATACAAGGCCAAAATCCTGGAACTATTTCTAGACATGAAAATACAATGTACATCAACACACTTGCCTCAGCACAGCTTTTCCTGGGTAGATTACCTACACAGTACACTTTCCCACATATGGTCTAAGATTCCAATTGTTTTCCAGATGTTTATGAGATTTTCTTGATACAAATAGAGTATTTCATATATTTTCTTACCTGTTAGAATGAGACTTACAGAGCTAAGAAGCTAGCTAAAAGAATTGATGGCTAGGTGACTTTGACTTAAACAATTCTTATGTTCTGTATTTCAGTTATGAACAAGGAACTGCAGCACACAATTATTTGGAAGTTGTAGCTGCATTTCCTAAATTATTAAACCACATTTCAGGCACACAGAGACTACTCATAAAACAGTATAGTCAAGGGAACCTCAGAGCAGAACTTTGAGTATTCTTTGAATGATTCATTCAATTAATTTTGCCTTTATTTCTCAACATTCTTGAATAACCTTCTAAATCAAAATTACTCAAAATTTGTTTTATTAAAACTCTCTGCTCTTTAATTGTTTCATAAATAACTGACTAGGGAAATAAAAATCATTCAAACCCAGTTAAGCAGGTCACAGGCTGCTTGGTGTTTGCTAGCAAAGTATCTCCTGAGCTCGCTAGTGCAGGACCAGCTTCTCTTCTTCAAAGGGAAGTTAGAAAATGGAGTCTGAAGCTTAGGCTTAGAAAATGTTCAAACTGAACATCACTATTCCACAAAAACTGTATGTTCCACTGTAAAACACTTAGAGGTCTGACAATAACAATGAAAAATCTGGAGCATTGCTAAACTGAAATTCACTTTCAAATTCAAGACAGTCCTCACTGCTTTCTTCACAGCTCATTTATACTCCTGTTCAAGATGCCAGCTGGCATTCAGACTATTGTTAGGAAAAGTTTAGGGGATGAGCTATTGAGAGACAGTCAATCTTGGTAAGCAAGGCCTTTCATTTCACCTCTACAAAAACATATTGCTTTTTCTTAAGCAATCACATGCAAGCAATTCAAATGTAATCCTTTTCCTGAACCCCAACAATAAAGTATATATCCTACTCTGTGCAGAGCTGCACTTTGCCTGACCACTACATAAGCATCTGCCAAACATAATAAACACTTGCAGTGCAGGTATATCATTACATTTGTCTGCCATGATGGCTTGATTAAATTGACCTCTTGTTATACAAAAGGCTGAACAGACATCTGGAATAGCATGGTGGTATGGCACACTCATGCTTTTTATATTGACAATATCTCAACCTTCTGAAAATTGTTATGTAGAATATAGAACTGTTATCTATTCATTTGAGGTTTGTGTATTGGTTTTTAATTATTATCTGCACTGAAATTAAGCCAAAATATCATTCATCAAAGACAAATAACTTTTATGCTTCATGTTTAAGCTAGACTATTTGCTTAGGAAGAAGATATTCACCATCACTAAATTTGGAAAATAGCAATACTTTGCATTCTCGTAATACTTTAGCCTGAGGAATAATCTTTTTTTTTCAAACGTGTCCACTGTTCAGGATCTGAACTGCTCATGACTGAACCAGAGAGATCCCATCAGCATGTCAGTGATTATATCCCCTAAAGCCAAGCTTCTCTATTTTCTATGTCTCATATCTACATCTGCACAGCACATCACATCACGCAGTTATACTGCCCTAAACTTAATCTGAATCTAAACTTAAATTTCCTAAAAGAACTGCTTTTGTCAGGAGATACTGAATGAGTTTTAGGAAACCTTTTTATGTCTCAGAGCACTGCAGAAAGGGACCATTTTTCTTATGAGTTCCCAAAATTTACAGGGACATTACCTAGAGATTTTCAAATTGTGCATTACTTCTTAGGCCACCTTCTAAACAGAGGCCAAAATGTGTGATATCTCATTTTTGCCGCAATGAGAAACATCACTGACGTTTCTGAAAAGAGGTTACAAAAATACTTAAGATAGCTCTTAAGAGACAAAAGAACTTTTCCAACAGTGTCTCCAGAGAACTCGAGACCGGCAGCTGAGAAAAATAGTATATGAAAGTTTATATACCTGTTAAGCTAGAAAGCAGTTCCATACTTTCCTAAAGCACAATTTTTACTGAGAAGAGCACAATTACGATGTATAAGAGCCAGCTGGCCCACCCTTCAGAGTGGGAAGGTAAAGGTTTTGAAACCTGAGAAACTCTTTACTGTATCTGGGAAGCTGAATCAGCAGTTGCCATCAGATAACATATGAAGGGGCACATCTTATATGGTCTGAGGGGGATTTAAACTGTTGGAGTCATAGACTGTGTTGATGCAGTGATGAGATATGTGACTCTTCCATGTCTGGTCTTGCTTATCTGCAAGTCCACCAGATGGAGAGGATATAACCAGCTGGAGAAACAGTCCTCAGCAGACACTGAGATATATTTCTGTAGATGTATATTGCTTCCCAAACAATGAATTTTTAAGATGCATCATGAAAAGTGCTGCCATGTGTGTCAGTACTAGTGTCAAGTCCCACACACAGACACACACATTGTCCCCTCGCTGTGGATAACCCTGCCCCTCCACTGGCAACAGCCAGTCTTATGTAGATCAAACACTGGTCATGCTCTTCTTACACACAACTCAACAAAGTCATCCTCTTGGTAGTAGACACGAACTGTTGTCTGGATGGGAGTTTCAGCTGTCATATATATTTCAGAGAAGGAAGGAGGAAGAGAATGATGTGACTCCTGAAGAGCAGTAATGGTGGTAATCCTGTAAGTAATTGGCCTTTCAACATTGCTGGTTATTTATTAAAAAAAATAGATGTATATATATCATTGTAGCTGGGCTTGCCCTAAAATGCATGTAAAACCAGGCTCCTTAAGTGCTTTAAAATTACCTTAAGTTCTTATTAAGATGGTGATATAAGGTATGATTTAGGCAAGTTAACTGCAGTTTCTGGGACACGTGTTCCCAGTGGCATCAGAAAAAAGGTGGAGTAACTCCAGTTATAATTTAGCATAAATTACTTACTTTAGTGGAATTAAAAGGACAATCCAGTCTGATTAATGTTAAATGAAGAACAGCACGACTACTTACTGCATCTATTTTCAGTGGAAAAGTGATAGATCTACATTCATTCATTTGTAATATAAGTGTGGATGGTCAGAACTTCATTGTATTCCTAGTGATCTGTGTGGTGGCGAGGCTAGTTTTGGTTTTGCTGCATTCCTATTAGGTGAGCGCAACTCTGGAATAAGAGTTTCAGTGTAAAATTATATGTTAAACAATAGAATTTATTTTTTTCTGAGCAGGTGGTACAAAATAAAGCAAGCCAATATATTGATAATGGTCTGAATGAGTATCAGCAAAGTACTTGGAGAAAAAACACTTCATGGAGCGTTCAGCGACAAGACTGCCCTTCTCCCAAAAAGCACTTCTTTATTTTGTCAGACGGGGCTTGGGGTATGGTGACAAAGATAGGCTGAAGTCCTAGTCTGAATTTAAATTCAGACTTTTCCAGGCTTAGCAATGTTCAGATCTGAAAGTTTTGCTTACCTCACTGCAAATTACTTCATATTTTTCTTACATACACATTTTCAGCCAAGCTGAAACAGGGTGCTGGAGGGATATAGTTCAGAGATGACTATCTGATTTAGAAGACAGATTTAAAACCTGCTTCCCTGGGACTTCTCTCATTTGTTACAGCTAACACAGGAATTCAGTTCAAGAGAGGTTGGAGGAACCTTAGAGTCCAAGCCCATGATGATCAGGGTAACATCTGGTGAATCTTGCTTTTAATTTTCTGTGGATTTGTTGCCTTTCTCTCTGTCCCTTGGGGATTGGATGTACTAGGATAGAAGGTCTGATAGAAGGCAAGTAGGAGATAAAAAATAAGTTGAAGAGCAAAAGTGAAAAGGAAGAAGATGGAAAGGAAAAATGGAGAGAAAAAGGTGGTCTTACCAAGAATATTGAAGAAGGGAGTGTGAAAAAGGACTTGACAGCTTACTGGGTAATACCAGGGTATGGTAAACACTACAGGAAACAATAGACTTTGGCTCTGAATCCCACTATTTTAAAATATTGAAATTTTTTCATTCCATAGCAATTTTGAAGGCTCTGAAAGAATTACCACACACAGATTGTAGGTCTACTGCTGTTTTCAGTTATTCTGCTGATAGTCTAGAAAGTCTTGCTGATCCCTGACAAAACTGGTCTGGATTTCCATTGATGTAACTAAAAGTATAGTTGAACAATGTACAACCTGTGAAGATGTCCAAGAGTAGGAAGACATGCAAAATAAACGCGAAATGTAGGTATCTTGATAAGGTGATAGACAAAGTCCAAATGAAGTTCATAGGAGGGACCTTTAAAGATCACCTAGTCAAGCCCCCTGCCATGGGCAGAGACATCTTTCACTAGATTGGGTTGCTCAAAGCCCCACCCAACCTGACCTTTGACACTGCCAATGATGGACATCCACAACACTGGGCAACCTGTTCCAGTGTCTTACCACACTCACTGTAAAAAAAATCCTTCCTTATGTCCAATCTAAATCTACCCTCTTTCAATTTAAAACTGTTGCCTATAGTCCTGTTGCTAGTGGCCTTGGTAAAAAGTCTCTCTCTTTCTTATAAGCCTTCTTGAAGTATTGAAAGGCTGCAATAAGGTCTCCCTAGAGCATTCTTTTCTCCAGGCTGAACAAGCCCAACTCTCTCAGGCTGTATTCACCGGAGAGGTGTTCTAATCCTCTGACCATTTTTGTGTCCCTCCTCTACACCCCACTCTAGGAAGTCCATGCTTTTCTTTTACTGGGGACCCCGGAACTGCGTGTAGTACTCCAGGTAGGTGTCTCATGAGAACAAGTAGAGGGGGAGAATCACTTCTGTCTTATGAAGCTCAAGATATGATTGTACAGCATGCACCTTCAACAAGTTTGCAGATGATACAGAACTGTGAAGAGTGATAAACAGACCAGATGACTGTGCTGCCTTTCAGAGGGATCTGGACAGGGTGAAGAAATGGACCAAGACTAATCTCATAGAGTTCAGCAAAGGAAAGTGTGAGGTCCTGCCCCTGAGGAGGAACAATCCCAGGCACTTGAACAAGTTGCTCAGAAAGGCTGTGGAGTCTCTGTTCTGGGACTTATTCAAAACCCAACTGGGGACAGCCCTGAGCAAGCTGTTGTAGCTGATCCTGCTTGAGCAGAGGTGATGTTGGACGGGGTGAGGCTGAAAGGTACCTGCCAGCCTTGGCCATTCTGTGACATTACCTTTGCTGGGACATGCCCGTAAAAGGCCATCACGCCTCTTTAATTTTGAGGAGCTAGTGGCTCCTACTCTACAGCCAATAGTTTCACATAAAAAAGCAGCTGTTTGTACAGTATATAAATGCAGCAGAACCTGTATAAAGGTCACAAAGACATATTCTCTTTTATCTACTTGTAGACACTGCAACTGGAGTGAGTGTTTCCATAATTCATTTCAATGGGAGTTTTGTTAGCATTAGATGTAGGTTCCAAATGCCTGACCTGCATTTTTATGGGTGATTTGTTAGCAGCAGTGGGTAATCCTGCAGAGAGAAGAGGTTTTGATACTCAGCAGAGTACTAACTTTACCTCATCTCCATTTCTAAGAGAACTTTAGATAGCAGGGTAATTCATGTTTTCAGATGCTACATTTTGCATCAGACTGTTTACTGTAATGAAAAAAGTAATTTATTTTTATCAGAGCCTGCATCTCATCTCTCATTTCACTGCTGGTTCTGAACATCAGTAGAAGGTGCTTGAACTATGCTTCACACCAGTGATGGATCCACAACAGGATCTTCCGCTGCCTAGAGTAATGGTTCATAAGTGTCACTGGACAAAGTTGTACAACATTTCATTTTTTTCTTTTTATTCTTATCTGGTGATAAGAAAGATTTGGAATTCATTGTTTAGAAAGAAAACTGGCATTTTTATCACCTAAGAATGAATCCTACTTTAACCTTGTTGCCTATTGGTATTAATGGTGTTTGCCATGATCTTAAAGCAAAACCTAATATTATTACTTAACCATAACATGTGATTGGCAAGTATACACAGCCGTTTCATATCAGGAAGTATAACAGATATCTGCAAGCTGAATACTTTATATAAATATTATTTTTGTATTGTGAATGTCAGTATCAAAGCTAATATAACAGACATAAACTATGACAGATTTTGATGTTAAAGGAAAAAGGAACACAGAATATTGTTGGTGAGGAAGTTTCCTGCAGAGTAAAGACAGTTTCTTCGGTCAAGTGTGTGTCAGAAAGTGACACTGGATCCCTCTAACACAATAAAGTTCAAATAAGTGAAATCATGTTAACATCTCTTACATAATTGTAGCATTTATTTCCATAAATTACATGAATGCTTTGAATGTATTTTAGTGATGCAATAGATTTCAGTAACAGTATAGTATGTTTAACATACTAAAAAATTCCTGTAAATATTGCCAACTCTTTTTTTTACCTACCAAGAAAAGACACTTCTCATAAAAGGAAAGGGATTTCTGAAATAATTTACAAAAGCATACCGCATATGAAGTTTTCTAACATTGAAGATAAGCCTCAGCTGCTGATAGACCAACATCTTTCTGATGTCTGCTTAATGTAGAAAGACAGAAACCATGATGAGGACAGAATCCCCCATTCTTTCCCCACATGTTATAACCCTTCAAGTCCCTCTTGTCCCTTTCTATCTTTATGGTCCAATGACTCTCTCTTTGTTTTGCAGAGTAACACAGGTGGGAGGAGAGAAGCAGTAAATGCCAACTTCTCTCCATCCCTGTAGCTGCCCTAACACTATGTTTGGGATTGTCCTGACAGCTCTAAGAGCTGGTTAGACCTTGACTGCTGAAGAGCATAATGAATCCAGCCCCCACTTCATTGATGAATACTAGGTTATTATATAAACAGTACGCATTATAATTATCAATAGTGTCATTCAAAGTGTGTGTCCAACCCATGCTTTCATGGAGTTTTCCCATAAGGAAATCTTCCTAGACAAAAGCAAACAACTGACTGAGGCTCTGAGTATGGTGCCTAGCACTTAGAGAAGAGCGAGTTTCAAGATGCAGAGACTCCTATGAGAGCCCTAATAAAGCGACTTAATTGGAGGACATAAGGACCAACTGAGGGCATGTAAACCTCTTTTTCGAGACTGGAGTGTCTCCATGTCTCCAGTGGTGGTAGATTGCATAGTCTGTTACCTTTTAGAGCATGGACAGATGTACATACCAGAGGGATAGAAGTCTGAAAGAGGAAGACCCAGGAGATGGGACAAACCATTGGTATATCCATTTTCCCTTAGTAGTTCTTGTGCTAATCTATGCTTATTCCCTTGTAGGTGTTCCTTCTCCTTCACAAGACCCAAGCAGTAAGAAACAAACTGTGCTTATGCAGTGACAAAAAAATAAATCTCTCACTGATATATTTCTGTATGTATTTGAGGCATAATTTGAAAAGCAAAAAGGAAAACCACCAACTATTTTGAAAACATCCTAAAAAGATAAATACTACTCTTATTTTTGCACCTCCCAATAGGTAGCTCTTTGCCTTTTAGATGCTTAATCCTTGAAAAACAATCTTGCATTTCTTGTAAATCAAATGAGCAAGTTAGCTTGGGGGAACAAGCTGTGCAGTGTCAGCAGGCCAGCAATAAATGTTCATATACTTGTGGATATACTTGGAAAACTTGTGCCTCTTCCACCCAGCACTGCTCCAATAGAGAACAATCCTATTTCTTCTGGCAGCTATGAGTGCCAGTGAACAGCTGTCAGAGCAGATGTCCCAGGTCCAGGCAGGTCCTTGACACTGCATGGGACCTTAATCACCTCGCTGAGCCACAAGAGACCTGCCAGACTTAGGATGTAGGAAATGAGGTGTGGCAAGTGCATGCAGGGTAACCCTTGTCACAGGTGGCTCATTCCAGCACCCGGCACCTTGCTTCTGCTGAGTACACTGCCCTGAGTTCTGCTTTTGGTTTTAAGGGAGTGGAAGAGGAAGGAGTTTTAGATTAATCTTCCCTAAATTACATCTGCAGAGTTTCCTTCCTTTGGTCTAGAAAAAAGTTCAAAGATTATCCATCCAAACAGGTTTGTTTTTCAAATTCTTCTTACTTGCTCTTTTTGTTGAAAGACATCATTTGAGTGGGTTACTTTTCTATTCTGCTTTGAAAACTTGTGGCAGTAAACCAACATGTTCCCTTCTCTTTGCATACTTACTAATATGGAAACTTCAATCACAGGCTGAGATGGCTTCTCTCTAAAACAATTTTCTTCCTTGATCAGTCTTTGAACCTACAGGTCTTTTATTAGATTCCATAAATGTATCTCTTGGGGGTAGTTTCATCAGAATTAGCACAAGATCAAAAATGTCAAAGCATCAAAGCAGCAGTCTGTTCTCCCTCAAGCCAAATGCCAGCATAATCAACCCACTGGTATTTTCCCCATATCCCCCTAAGACTCGAGTTGCAAGGTGTTTAACAAGGCTTCCTCAAAAAAGGGAAAGCAAATCAATTGAAGGTGAATCCTCCCAAGTGACAGAATAAACCAGCCATGCAGGGACACTATTTTAGGGCTACATAGACTTGCAGCTGTATTAGCATTTCACATTTCAGCTTCTCCATTTACCACCTTGGAGGCTCATGCTTAAAACAGGACTGGGAGCAGCAGGGTTGCTTTTGGCACCATGTAGTTCAAGGACTCTGGTTTCTACAGTCCTCTGTATCAGCTGGTCACAGCCACAGGGCAGAACTTCTGACACGCCAAAGTTTCTCATCTTAAAGCATGAACATTATTATTGAATGTGAAAAACTGAGCAGAAAGCTGTTTTGACAACAGATGGGACTTCAAAACAGTAGCAATGATGGTGATTCTGAAATGTGATTACATAACATACAGCCATCACTGCAAGATCATATGAGTCTAACTTCCCCATTTCAGTGAGAACACCTAGCTTGGAAAGCTGGGACTGAGAATTACTTCTGAAGGTGTTTCCACCTTTATCCAGCTCTATTCATCACACTTTTGGCTTTTCTTATTCATTGCCCTATCCAAAAGTCTGAAGGGAACAACTGTTAGTCATAAGTGACGTGCTGAGGCCTCAGCTGTGGGC
>VZZY01010249.1:0-19669 GCA_013400335.1 Eurystomus gularis | reverse complement strand
TATATTACCTCCAAAGATTTAACAAATAGAACCATGCTTTTCCAGGAATGCATGAACATTCTCTTCTTAGTGATGGAATAGTCTCTTTATGCAGCCTGCCGTCCTGAGTTTATTCCTTGTAAGAACAAAAACAATGCAATGAGGTGATGATGTCGATCTTCCACAAACTAATACTGACATACACTTCAGAACAACTTCTCAGTCCCTTCCAGGATATCAATCTATGATGTCAAACCAGATGTAGTCATTGCATCAAACTGGTCTTGCCAACAAGTTCCATTCTTGGCTTGTATATTTATGCATAAAACCAGAATTCTGCAGTGGAAAATTTATGAAAAGTTCACTCCATATTTTACTGAAACTTCAGCACAGTCTGCTTTCTGTCCCTGAGAGGTTTGCATCCCTGAGGTTTGCATATGTGAAGCTGCCTACAGTCCTGAGATAATTCTGAGATTCTTCATTACTTTATTCAAAGAGATAAACAGTGCTAGGTGAAAAGTTTAAATTAAATTAAAACTGTGGCCATCACCTTAAAGGGAAACATATTTCAAAGGCTATGTATGCCATTTTTCTCCAAAACCTACTTGCTATGCAAAAATGGAACAAGTTTCCTTAGTAACAAGCATTTTCTTGTCTAAGACTTGCTCTCCCAGAACATACCCATTATGGATTATTTATCCCATTCTCTCTACGTAAGATAGTGCTAACAAAACACATTCGTTACTGCTCAGTCCCTACATTTGCATATTGGTTTTTAGATCTTGAATATGTGAACAATAACACCCTTAATGGAGGCTAGTGCAAGCTTTTATTACTGCAGTTAAGCTAGCAAATAGAAATGAAAAATGTTAAAAATCTCTTTAAAGTACTAATGAATTCCAGAACTTCTATTAAGACTATATTATTTTTGCTAGTCACCCCATAAAATAATGGATTCAGCTAGTATTCTGTTATTATTTCTAGCCATCTGAAAACATTTCACATTTTTACTTTATCTGAAGTAGTTATTTATTTCGCATTAGAGATAAACAGTGGTTTTACATTGCTAGAAGTAACTAATAGATGTTGATGCTTAGCCAAATTATTTTATAGACTTGAAAATTAAATGTATTTGTTCACTGTCTACATTTTTTCCACTACAAGGGAAGCCTCGGTAAAAATCTCTAAAGATAATTTTTCCTCAGCAAAGCAAGCATCTGGCTAGGAACCTTGAAAGATTGTCTGTGGAGCTGTTCAGAGAAAGCTGGCTCGATGACATTTCCTTGTGCCTGGGATGTGATGGGGTCCTGCTCCTCTGTCTGCTGATGAGCTGTTTGCACCACTGCACAGATATGACAAGAGCAGCATGGTACAAGGGCATGCCTCTCTGTGCTCAGGCTTTATGGTCTCATCCTGCTCTCACACAACAGCTAAAACACTTCCAGAACCTGATAATTGATTCTAATGTTCTGAGGACCAGGGAAAAGCCATTTGCTGTGGCTTCATCTGAAAAATCACACACTATATGTGTGTGTGTGTATATATATATATACACACACCATGACAAAAGCTTCAAATACTATGTTTAGATGTTTTTTGAATGATTAAAAAGCTATAATGATTTTAGAGATAGGGGAAAAGGAATCTCATGTTTGTCTGGTACACAGACTTCAATATTGTTAATACAATATCTAGAAATTTTCAGATTTTTCAACAATTACACAATTTTATTTGGAACAAAATGCAGGCTTGGGACATACCTGCACTGAAAGAGAATTTTTGAGGGAATTGCTGGTGATAACCACAAATAAATATGTTTGCATTCATAACTAAAGAATTTCCTGAAAATAAATAAATGGAAAATTTCTGATGTATAGCCTTTTCTGGATAAAGAAAGAAAATAAATAGGTATACAGCACATTCCTTCTGCCAATGCCAAGCAAATTCTGAGACACTTGATCTCCCTCTAGCAGAAGACTTGCTAGAGCACAATATACAGTATTTGCAATGTGAGAAAATCTTAACTTTTGAAATTGCACTTTTTTTCCTATCTGAAAGAAATATAATTTAAAGTGACTAGAAAATAAACATTGTGAAAGAATCTGAGGCCAGCCACATGGGCACTACAGGACCAGGCAGCTCCAGGATAGCAGGAGCTGAGGTTGCACTGGTCCAGCAGCATGCTTGTGATGCACGGAAATGAGCTCAAAAACTCGCAGAGAGTTGATGAGGAGGTATGTTTATTCGCCGGCGGTGCACGGGGGCTAGCGCTTCCCAAAGCGTGCACACCGGCATGGCTCCGCATTGTGTTTATAAGCAGTAAATCAATACATATTCATTAGATTGCCCAATACGCCTAGACACATACGTCATCTATCCCTGCTTCGTATGGTAATTAGGTGTCCTCCCCCTTGCGCCTGCGCCATGTGTTGTGGTGGTGGTCTTCTGGTGGTCGACCCGCCATCTTGTGATGAAGTAAACACTCTTCCTCAGTCTTGTCCTTTTCACCCCTAAGTTTTGCGCAGACTCTCTGGGGCTCTGGCCTACCTCCAGTCCGTGCAGAACAGGTACTTCCCATTTGTCTTCGTTCTTGACACATTGGGTTCTCTATAGCTACTTGTAGCGCTTTGCTTCAATGATCAGTTTCAATAAGCATTGTGATTGGAACTTGCTAGGGCTTCGCCTCGCTAAACTAGCTAAATGGCATTATAGTTAAATTTTAAAAAGGCCTAGGGCTACATGTCCAGGCCTACAGCTACATGTCCCCCCTTCACTTGCTGGCAGGGCACAGCAAAGAGTCCAGGGTGGGCAGGGTGGTGGTAGCCAGGACCAGCCAAGAGATCAGGGGGCCATGGAAGTCCATGGTGCTGAGGCAGCTCATGCCAAGGGAGGACTGGGATCAGAGATGTGTGGTCAGGCACAAGCATGGCTGCCCTGTAGCTCAGGCAAGGAATCAGTGCTTGAACATCAGTACAGCTTCCCACAGTGGTGGACCTGTCCTTGCTCCTCCCACGACTTCATCACATCTTAGTGGTGCTCCCAGCCACCAGACCTAAGGTTTCACAGCTGCCTCATGTCCAAGCTGGCCTTGAGCAGTGACTCCTCTGGGAAAGGGCTGTGCTGAGGGTTTCTGCCTCAGCTGCAGTACAGCTCCTGAAGTGAGGCACTGAAGGTACTTGTATACAATCAAGAATCAAGAAAAAAGGTATTTTGAAATCAAATAACTAGAAAGGTTGGTTCTGTAGTCACCTTATCTGTATGTTTTTTTTATTGGCATTTCAACCCCCACCCCCCACCCAGTTTTTAAGAATCTAAAAAGTATTTGATATCAGCCAGCTGTAAACACTGGAGAGTGAGAAGAGTCTTAAATTTGAAGGACTTAACATGACTAACTCCTTTTGTTAAGAGCACCAGCTTTTCATGTGAAAACATAATTCTATGTGATTGAAAGTAAAAGCAATACGTATTTTACTGAGGGAAGGAACATTTTTTGTTTGCTAAAATCTCCATTTTTTTGAAACAATTCTGCAGGGAATGTATATGACAAGGCAAACACATCTGGTAACTTTCACCTTTCAAACAGACATAAGAGGCAAAGAATCAACTCCTGCCTTGTACAAAGTGGGAAAGATGAAAAGTAGCAGCAGATGATCACTGTTGTCTAGTTAGAAGTGGGAGATGTTTACAGCTCGTAGACAGCACTAAAGGGGAGTTACCTGTTTCTTCATCAAGTCTTCAGTGGAAAAGCACTTCTGAGAGCAGCCTGCTTTTCTACTTCAACAAAAACATCTAACCCAGCCAGCATCTATCACTACATCCTTCTCCACAATTTGCAAAGGGCCCATTACTGCTGCACCCAAGTTTCTAGCAGGATTGAATGCATTTATATTCACACCGTTTACATAGGAAAAAACATAATATGATTATGATAAGCATATCATACAAAGGTGTCCTATGAAAACATTTACTGCACTGCTTGAAGCTGAAGATGGTCTTGTGGCAATCCCCATGCTTGCACACTAATCACTGTCTCAACAGCATGGAATGTGTGTGAAGTGTAGATGAATGACTATACAGCAATACTGTTCATTTGAGGACCTCCAAGCAATTGCTAGGGGATTTACAAGCCACTTAAGAAAATTTCTGTGTGCTGAATGCTGTATAATGACAATGAATTCACATTTCTTCATCTCATTTTGTTGATAGGCTAGGAGTAGTTCACATCCACAAATCACAGACTGAAAATTGCTAGACAGGAAAACCTCACTTTGTTGACATTTAATATGCGACTTTGTTTACAAGTTAATAGTAGGTAATGTAATTATGCAAATCTTTGGAATTAGGATCTTAACAGTCTCTTCAGACCACCCTAATTCAAGTAAAGCAGTTCATGCATCTTCTGCAGAGAATGCTCTGCTTCTAACTGCCAGGAGACTGGGCTCAGGCCTGAGCTTCTGCACCCTCCAGGATCAACAGAAAAAGACTTTCAGGACAATACTTTAACCACAGAAAGCTGAATTCTGTTTTGCTTGTTGGTCCATGCCTACAGAACAGACCTCCTTTTGTTTGTTTTTACTTAACAAGGAGAAAGTTTCCATGTTGCCCTTGGGGCCTTGAGTATTGATAAAAGCTTGACTGAGATAATCATCAAGCCCAAAGGAAGAAATGCAAACCACTGTATTACACAAGTCTTGCTTCTGTGTAGTGAGAAGAACACCATCTGTACCATTCTCTATGACAAAAGAAAAACAAACAAAAAATAATGCTTTCTCAGGAATATTCCAGTTAGAATTAAAAGAAGTCAGGAAAAATGATTCTTGAGGAAAACATTAATGTCTGATTCTCTCTTTTAAGCTTTTCACTGTGATGTTCTAAACTAAATGCTGAGAGAGGCACCTAAACTTGTGACATCTGAAGAACAAAACAAAATAGGTGTATTGGCTTAGTAAGAGCTGTGGCCGAGGGGTAGCTGAACCACGTGGCTCCCTGCCCCCTCCCTCTGCCGCGGGTCGCAGACAAAGAAAAAGAAGGTTTAAAAGTGCTTTTTTGAGTTGAGATAAGGAAGGTTTAATGTATATATATTTATATAAGAAAACAACATATAATAAGCACTTGCAGTTAACAAAGAAACCCAGTAGTAATAGTGATAAAGGAACAATACAAAAAGATTGATAGCAGAGAACAGCGAGGGAGCGAGCTCACCCAGACAACAGCCAAACTCGAACTGCCCCCCACCGGAACTGGCCCCGGGGCATGACATCAGCATGGTGTAGAATAACCTGGCTCCACTAAAATAACCCTGTCCTGGTCAAACCAGGACCATAGGGAATTCAGATATTCCCCAAAAAATTAGGTTCTGTGCCTTAAAATCAGTTGCCTCTAATTTTATTAGATTCCAGTATGACTAGGTAGCTGCTGCTGTTCCTGTTCTATTAGCAGGAGTTAACAAAAGTGTATCTAGGGAAATTTACACGCAAACAGTACTGACTTCAGATTCTGATTTGAATGTGAGCTGAAATGCCTGGTCTGTTGCACTGGTAATATTTATTACAACTGACAGTAAGGTTAATAGTAATTAATCAACATAAAGATTTGAAAAGCATAAATCTTGGCAATATTTTCTTTAATAGAGGTTTGTATCTTTTTCAAGGTAAGGAAAACCCTGGAATTAAGAAAGTCTGAAAGACTAAAGCACTCAAGCAGTTGTTTAGTGTAGCAGTCCTTAAGGTAATACTATATACATTTGGGATCAAGTTGCATGGAAAGCGTATTGCTGAGTGTGTGTAAGCCTGTGCATAGAGGGGAATAACAGAGTACAGAAAAAGTAAGATAGAGGCAAAAGGGCTTTTTTTCCCATTTTCTTGAATCTTGCCATGAAATATACACCTGTATTCAGCTGCAGACAAGTGCTGTGATGAACAACACACAGCAGACTTACTTATACAACATAGTGTGTAACAATATTTCTGGCATTTGTTGTAATTGAAAATTCAGAATCTAAACAACAAAAAAATAATTCTAAGACTGTGCACAGATTTGACATTTTCTTTAATCCTAATATTAAATATTGATCTATTAATTATAATATATTAATATAAATAACATCAATATACGTTCTAATATTTACCTACATTACCTGCAAAAAAAAAAGACATCCAATAAATCATTAACAACTTTCCACAGCTTCAGATTAACTGCCTCTCATCCAAAATCCCAAGATCAATCTTTGATAAATTTAAAATAGGAGCAGTTTTTTGTTTGTTTTGTGAGGTTTGTTTGTTTGCAGAGCTTTTTTTTAAGTTGATGTGCTTATTTTGACACAGGACAGGAATTCAACAAAATATTTCTAGCTATCTGGAGAGAGTAGTCAGTCTAAATTTTTGCCATTTAGATTTACTGTGTTTAGCGCTCCCTGATACTAAACTTGTGAGATCAAATAGTACTCCTCACAAGTACACGTAATGCTGTCCCAATATTCTCTGATTCCAAAACAAAAGAATCGCCAATGATGTTTTCAGGCCACCTTCATGACTAATTAGAATAACTTGAGCTAATGATTTTCAAAGTACCCTAAGAAAATGAAATGCCCAAGACTCACTAAATATTCAATCTCAAATAAAGAACATAGTTTTCAGTCTTATTGTGGCAAATGAAGTACAATACTGATGAATGAGCACTGTCTTTCATCCACTGAAATCAACAATAACGTTTGAAAAGATAGGGTATGTTGGTGTCTGAGAGTCAAGGAAGATTTGTGGTGTGGTCTTCCTATCGCAAATTTTCTTTCCCTTCCCTTGAATTATAAGGAAAAATGATCTGACAAAGAGATTAAAAAATATGTGATAACACTGAAAAGTTAAGTCAAAGTGTAACTAATATTTTTGACAGGGTGTTTTGAAAGATAGAGAACATTTTCAAAAAGATATATTTTTTTTATTGCATAATTGCTGCATTAAGTACTTTGATAATTCAGATGTCAGAGAAGAACTATTGCAGTGAAAGCAAAAGCAGAAGGAAAGAGTGCATAATAATCAAACATATCATACAGCACATATAATTAGGTTACCCAAAAGACAGATAGGTAATTAAAAAAAAAAAAAAGCTACACAGAAGAAAAAAATAATTTTAAGGAGCTTTACAACAAAACCTTTTTATCTCCCTCAGAAGTTATACTATGCTTTGTCCCATGTGCCATATGAATCTCAGAGTAATTCACTGGCTTGATGTTATTAAAATTAATACTGTTTTGCGGTGTGTCATGCACAAGGGCTCTGCAGCTAGTGCAGCAGTTTGCCTGGGTGGAGTTGGAAGAGAATCCTAGATGCAGACTTGGTATGTCAGAAGCCTCAATCCTTTCCAAATGACAGGGGGACAAAACAGCCATCCAAGTCTGTGTCTCCAATGGTCCCTGGGGCTGGGGCAGGAGGTGATAGCAGCCTCACATCCCTGTGCAGATGTGCTCCGAACAGTGAGATAAGGCAAAAGTAAACCAACTGTGCTGCATCGGGGTGAGGAGCAGATTAACTGGGTGTTTGCATGGATGAGTGTCTGAACCGAAACTGCAGAAAGGAAGCACAGCAAGATCCTGCACCCAACTGAGCAATGGATACAGACTCTCAAGATGCTGGGAACTGGAAATCTGTGACAAAGAGCAACAGAAGGAAAATTTGTTCTCTGCCTGCAGATCTGCATCTGCAGCACAGATGGAGTGTCCTGAGAGCAGGTGAGGAGGAACAAACCCTGTTGGGGTGGTGTCAGATCCAACCAAGCTAGAACCAAATCTCTGTTCTGACTGGAAACAGGGGGTGATGACAGCCAGATGCCCCCTCTTGCAGGAGACAGAAGCACCCATCTGCCAAAAAATGTTGCCCTCTTATGAGGTTTACTGCACACTAGGTGATCAAATTCAGGATCCCAAGGAGAGACTTCATCAGATGATGTGGATCTTGATTTTGGCCCCAGTGCAAGGGTCTCTGTGCCAGGGTTATCAAAAGAGGTCCCCATGGAAAGCACACTGCCCACACCAAGCATCCTAGGACCCCTTAAAAAGACTGTTCTGTGGCTGCTGGTAGTAGGAAGAGATGGGAGGAGGCCAAGCTGGAGAGCTGGCTGAGCAGCCAGGACTTGGACAAGGTGAAACATGGCAAGTGTTTGCAGAGGGACACAGCCTGACTCTCCTTGGGAGCACAGATACATGGTAAGATGGCTCACAGCACTGGAGTGCTGCAGTGGATGAAGGCAGGGTTTGCAGCAAGGGCAGGTGGGAAAACAGAGGAAATGCTGTCCTCTCCCCAGCAGAGTAGCTTCATGGCACAGAGCTTTGCCTTGGCAATGAGATCCATGTGGTAGCTAATGGCTGCAGATCAGAGAAGAGTCCAACATAACCAAGGTTGAGAAGCCTCTGCTACAGGCCACCTACTGAAGCAGCTGAAATGGACAAAGCCTTCTTCCAAGAATCATAACAAACTTGATGGTTGCACGTCCTATAATCTGGGCCCAGTCTGAGGATAGCTGGAAGGTCAGCTTGCATGTGGTTCCAGAAATCTAGCAGATTTCTAGAGGGTTCTGAAGACAGTCTTTGGGAATCAGTGATCAATAAGAAAGCTAAGGGATAGGTTCTGATGGTCTGTCCACTCTTGGCCACAGAAAAGGGTCTCATTTCTGTGGCAGAGGTGAAGGCAGCCATGGCTGCATGACCATAAGATGGAAAAATTTCAAGTACTGACAAGAGAGCATGACCAAGAGTACAATGTCTGCCATGACATCAGGAGAGACTATTTTACTTGTGGAGGCATCTGGGCAGGATGCCATCTAAGACTTCCGTGGAGGTCAAAGTAGCTGACCAGTGATGCTTGTTCATCAGGGGTATCCTCCTCCATGCACCAGTGAGAGTTCTTCTCACAAGCAGGAAATCAAAGAAGCATCCCTACAGGACAACAGTGATAAGCATTAATGCTCTGGCTCAGCTCCATTCAAAGCAAGTTCATACCCAAAATGAGGGTGCATGTATTGGATGCTTGGCAGGTAGGGAGAGGTGCTTTAACAACAGGCACATGAGGACACAGCAGAGAAAACCTGATCTCAGCAGGGATTGTGACTGACACAGGAAGGTAAGAGTAACAGTCAGGCTACCCTAGGAGCCCACTAGTAGCTGAAAGTAGGCTCTGGAAAATGTGACACTGCTGTTTCCTGGGGCAAGAACAGAGTGATATAGGCCATGGGAATGGTAGAAATACTGGTTGGCCCTGAGTCTCATTTTGGAGCCACAAGAGCTGCTCTTAAGTCTGTCAGGGCCCCAAATCTAGTGAGAGAGCTGGTGGTAGTGAAATAGTTCAAAGTTAGGGAGCACTGCCATAAACTGAACCTCTCCAGGTCCAAGGAAGCAGCTGGAGATGCACCCAAGGGCACCGAGGAATTTGGACAGTGGCTTCACAATGCCACTCTACTAGCTAGCAGTAGAGTTTGCAGCTTACTAGCTTGGGAAGGTTCTGGTGGATGGAAGAGATTCCTGAGGACTGGGAAACAATGACAGGCTCAGTATATTTCTTCCAGAAGGACTAGAAGGAGGACAGAAAAATTCCCAGCTCGCCATCTTCACCTTCAGTATCAGAAAGATGATGGAGTAAATCTTTCTGGACACCAGCACATAGAGGACCCCAATAGATGTAGGAACAGCTGGCACGGGTTGACTGTCATGATCAAATTGTGGCACACAAACCACATTGGTTTCTATGCTGACAAGATGCCTGGGCATGTGGAGGAAAAGAAGACAGAGGAGGGAGTGGGCTTTCCCTGGAGGCACACAGCAAGAGGACACAGGCACACATGTTGTTTAAAGGTGCGCTGAAACTATTAAAAGACATTTGGTCCACAAGAATGGATTATTTAGGGAGTTCATGGGCTCTCCATACTGATGGAACGTCTGTAGGGAAGTAGGTGAAACTTAGAGCAACATGTTCCTCTTGGTCCTACTCTGTGTACCTAGTGATCTCTAGGATCTGCTTCAAATGAGATTATTCTATCATTTTCTGATACTGATTTCATAAATACTGTGCCTATTCTGTGGTCTTTTAGTAAGTTTGCACCAGTATACTATTAACCCAAGTTAGAAAATCAGCAGTTGATTAGGAGAAACAGGGAGCAAGAAAGAAGCAAGGAGTTTTAGAAAGGAGTTGTCACCTTACTGAAAGAGTTGGGAAGGACCTGGTGTAACAAGCACTGAGGTGAGGGATGTTGAGACTAAGTATGGAAGGAGAGGTGTTTGAAGTTTAGCACGTGAAAGAAAAGTAAAAATAGATTTGTTGGTTTAATTATGTACTGTATTTCCCAATAATTAAGAGTTTATGTTTCTTGAA
This sequence comes from Eurystomus gularis, assembly GCA_013400335.1. Lineage (NCBI taxonomy): Eukaryota > Metazoa > Chordata > Aves > Coraciiformes > Coraciidae > Eurystomus > Eurystomus gularis. The sequence goes on along the minus strand of VZZY01010249.1, from coordinate 9,335 downwards.
AATACATTTAATGAAGTAAAATTCCCAGAGCTTAGACTGTTTTGCCCATGACAGCATGACATGAATTCTGCTTTTCAGGTTCTCTTCTCTTTTAGCCTCCTCAGCTTGCCATCACTGTCTTCTGGAAATGTTGTATCATTTCACTGCAATTAGTCTTAAAAAAAATCAGTACTTTGTGCTGTCTTTGTAAACATGTTTGGGTTCGGGGTTTTTTTTCTTGTTGTTGGTTTGGTTTTTTTGGTTTTGTTTCTTGTTTTGGTTTGTTTTTTTTCAGTTTGGAACAGGAATGTCTTATTAAGTTTTTGGAAGTAAGAAATCCATCATAGTATCATTTTAAAATAGATACATATTTTGTGCTAGAACATTAACCAATATTTGAGTCTGATTTAGGCACAGGAAGTTTCAAACTTTTCAAGACTGCTAGTCAGAGATGTGCATATATTTCCATCAGTCCATCACAGTAAGTGAGTTGGAAGCATCCTTTTGGAGAAGGTAGCTTGTTGGTGAATATTTTTCAGCCTGATTGTGACTGATGCTATCAGGATGTTAACCTTAGACAGGGTTTCAGTAGAAAGCAATTGTTGTGGATGAGTAAGTTTGACACGGTTTTGATTTAGCAGTCATTCCAAATTTATTAATAGCCTGAGGTAAATCAAAAGGTTGAATTTTAGCAGCACTTAATGATTAAATAATTTAAAGATTAACAAGTGATTCAGTAGAATACGTTGTAATCGAACAGCAACTTAATTACAGATTTGAGAATGACAAGATTCACACTAACTTATTACAGAGTATCCTAAATCAAAGTATGTATATATGGATAAACAAAACATACAAGCACAGACAGACGAAAATATTTGGATCCAGTGAAATACATAAGCACCTACACTTGTGAAGGTAAATGTGCATAATCAAACACATAGATAGGTAAAGAGGTGGATAAAAGAGGTTAGGCTATAGTTAAAATTACACTCTTCTTGATTTTGGAGCAAATGCTCACAATGCATCGACATTCCTCAGCAGGCAGAAGCTGAGTCTCGAGGACATGGTCTCACCCAGGCCTGCTGTCAGCTTTGTTGGCAGTCCTGAGAGGTGTCCCAGCTCAGGGAAGATGCTGGTCATAGCCACTGCTGTCCAGGAGAGCTCAAAGGGTCCTGCTTAGGTTCATTATTTATAGGGTCCAAGATAATAGACCTTTGTCAGATACTTTTCCATTTCAGCCCAGCTTGGGTGATTAAATATTCTGGTACTTTCCACCAGTTGCGCAGGCTTAGAACTTGCTAGATTTTGGGGTTCTAATATCCCCCACATTGGACCACATTCCATTTACAGTATACTAGGCTGTCAGAAGGTCACCTGATTATCATTACCATTCCCAGGGAGTAAGGGGAAGCAGGAGCTGGGTGCGTGGAGGGAATGTCTTAATGCTCTGCTCCACTGCTTATGATCTCTGCCAGGTTGTCAAGAGGTAATAGATTTTTGTATTTGTCCCCAAAGAATAGGGGAAGCAGGAGCCAGGTATGTTAAGGGGATGCCTCAACATTCTGGTACACTGTCTTTCACAATCTGTGTCTGATTTCCCAGGGATTGTTGTGTGGTCCAGAGAAAGGGAGCTACACCAAGTACTGAGTGGCCCAAGAGTGGAGGAAAATCATAAAACCACAGCAATATATCTCCACATAATGATTTTATTTGCACAAAACAAGCATTTTTTTTCTGTACAAAAAATACGAGTACATTTAAAAGATTGAGACTTGTTGGAAATGTTGCTGGAATAGAGTGATAAGTACAAGGACATGTACAGTGTGTTATAGGCAATAGAAGTGATTTGTGTTTCATCTGCAGCTCATGGGAGCTTTGAGAGTGATAGACCAACTGCACTAAGTGCTGCACATCCCAGCACAGTTCTTACTCCTGAGTTCGTTGCAACCCAAATAGGTAAGACAAGAAAAGAAAATTGTTTTGTAACTAAATCTTTTACAGATGGTAATTAAACCCCAGAAATTTAAGGCCTTTGGGTAAACTTTTTATCTGCTACAAGGAGTAAAGGACTTAGCTCTATTCTGATTTCAAAAGACTACAATTCGAATCCTAAAACTCACTGCAGTTTAACTCTGATTTCACACATCTTTCAGAACTGAAATTTCAAAGAACTTGTCAAAATGTTTAAATTCAGTATTTGCAAAAAAAAGAGAGAGAGATATTTTATTTTAATATTTTTAAATGTAATTACTTTTTTTGCTAGGCTTGACCATGAAATTACATATATACATAAAAATACATAAAACTTCATTTTTAACTACTTGAGAAAACATTTTGTTTTCATATTTTGTCATGTTTCAGTCTGAGCTCTATCTGTAAATGTTTATAAAAGCAAATTGTATTATATTTGCCATTTCCTTTCACCTTATTTATGTAAAATACTGTATGTCTAAAGTGCCTTAAAACTAAGCTGAACTTTGTATGCCACCAGAATTCTGCTTCTGCTCTAGCCAAATCAGTTTCATAGTAAATCTGTAAAAGAATCAGAAACTGAATCCAGAGCTCCGTTTCAGTGAAGCAGCAGCATCAGAGCTGCATAATGGGATAATGAGAAGTGCTGTGTATGTGATGTCATTGACTCTTACATTAATAATAACAGAAGGAAGAAAAAAATATTTCAATAAACTATCCTAGGTTAGAGTTATCCATTCCCTGAAGGAAATTCTATCCTCTGGCAGTTGTTGGGTTAAAGTTCCTTTAAGTCAGAGGTCACACTCTAGACAATCATTTTGTACAGACATTGAAAGTTTTATCTCCCATGATTTTATCTGTTCTGCTTTTGATTCCATCTGTATCTTCAGTTTCACACTTCATTATGGAAAAAAGCTACAAAATTTTGTTCTGCATCGTGTAAGTAGAGCACTTAAGTTTGTCTTAAACCAGCTGCCTAAGCAACTACTGCATTTCTGATATGTGTTGTAAATCAACACAAGTTGCTGATAGTTTGTAATGATTTCTTCTCGGTTAAATTGGTAACTGTGATGTTCATACATGCCTCCATTGGATTTATTTCTTTTAACAGGAAAATAGAGAAAGAAAATGGACATAGTAAAAAAGAAAGCAATAGTTGTGATAGGAGATTTTTTTCTCTTCTTTTCAACCTCTGTTCAGATAAGTCCTCAGGGAAATTTTATTACAAAGATTAAAAAAAGAAAATAGCGTTGTGATGTCAAACATGCTGCAATGCTCTAACAGCTTTTCTAACAAAGAGAGGGAAATACACCTACATGGCTATAGTGTTCCAATAGGAGGTTGTTCTTTGGTGCTCCATCTTTCTAGAAATGGTCAGGTCTCTGAGGCCTGGTACAGCTACAACTTCCAGAGATTTTATTTTACCTGTGAAAGTTTATTTGAGTACAGTCCCGCACAGAATTATTATGAGCACAGAAACTGTGCACATAATTATGTGATGGGGATTTACAGTGTATATCTATGTGGCCTGTGCAAAGAATATAAAGATTTGAGTGGTTCTCTGCAGTTATTGGATGACTAAGAACACCATTTTTATAATTTAATATAATTTAAAATGTCTTCCTGTTTCCAATGTTGCTGTTCTCTCTACATACCTATCACTAATGGTCCGTACATTATTTAGTCATTTTACATTGCTCTGGAAAACCACATCTTTTCCAGTGCTGGCTAAATACTTGAAAAAATCAGGTTTTTAGGTAGAAGATATGCTCTTTACTACATTCCACATTTCCTCTATTTTTAGAATTACTTATTATTAAGGAAAAAAAGAATACAGTTTCTTGAGCACACTAAAAGTCTCAGGCTTCAGTAGAAGTTACAAGAAGAAGAAAAAGAAGGATTGTTTTGGTTCTTGTGTAGTTAGTTTAAGTTCATTAGACAATATTCATATGATAGGAATGAGTGATGGTACTGCTAGGATATCTTTCTCTAGCAGTGCTAAGGATTTGTATCTTTTGGAGATAACTGTAAACTTGGAAATCAAAATGTGCAAAGACTATAAGCACATGACATCCATAGTCAATTTTCCTGGTTTGGCCAGGACAGGGTTAATTTTCAACCGCTGTGGGGTGCCACAGTGGAGCTATTTCATATCATGCTGACGTCATGCCCCTGGGGCCAGTTCTGGGTTCCATGGGGCGACTCGGGTGCGTGTGCAGGTCCAGTCAGGTCCAGTCCTCTGGGCTCTGTCCATTTACCTGCATGGTATCACTTGTTTTGTACATTGCGTTTTCTCACTGTTGTCACTGCTGTTGTTACTGCAATTGTTTCTTGTGTGTGATTGTATTAAATTCTCCTTATCTCAACCCAAAAAGGCATTCTCAGGCACTCCTTTTGTTCCCTTTGGCTGAGGTGATGGGGCAGCATCCACATGGCTCGGTCCCAGGCAGGGCCTAAACCACCACATCAATATAGTTCAATTGACATAAGAAGAAAAGAAAAATCAAAGGCACTCAGTTTCCTACTTTTGGCTGAAACTGCTTTCAACCTTTTTCATAATTACAAATAGTAGTGAAGACAACGAATTCTGAACATCTATTTTTTGTATTTACAAATATTTACAAAGAGCTACCTTCTCAAGAATCCACACCTTCCAAAAGTCTGTGGTTTCAGCATGCCTGAACACACAACTCAGCAACTGCACAAACTCCATCAACTACGATCCCAGACTCACACAAGCTGACAGCGCCGTCATATGATAAATCCATATGACTTATGATTGCCCTCTCAGTATATCCATTTCAGTTTCAAAGCAAATGGTCTTCAGTTGTTCTCTCAAGGACAAATTCAGAATGGCCATGTGTGAATTCAAACAAAACCAACAAAAATCAACAACAAAGAATCACTGCATGCAGATGTATCTGCTTGGTGACAGGGAAAAAGTCACCTGTGATGACTAAGAAATCTCCTTTAGAGTGCCAGCCACCAGTGGGGAATGCTAATCCTTTGTTTTAAGTTGAGATGCTCAGATGGAAAGGAACACATAAAAGGGAGAGTTCCTGGGGACTCTGTTGATACCATGGAACAATGGTGTCCCATCCCCACCTCCTCCTGCAGGAAAGTAGAGAGCAAGGAGGATAAGAGAGGTGGATCAACATACTGAAACAAAGATTTGCTTATGAGCCATCTTTGTGGAAATACAACTGGACGAGACAAGATTTCACAATATCGTTTAACATCAGCTGAGGGATACAGTCCTCTCTGCAGCAGATTATGAATTATTTCAATAGTCGGTTAAAAGATTCAGATGATGTAAATTTGCTTCCACATCTTTTTGTGGATTGTACCTGTGCTTCCACATCTTTTTTAGTTAGATTAGTTTATTGGTTTTTTTCTCTTCTTAAAACAAAAAAAACATTTTTGTGAATAGCATATTAGAATAAAATATAAAACTCAAGGATGTAAAAGTCTAAATTTAAAACCAATGCGTAGGCAGTCTGCTACTAGGAGTCTTCCTTTTGGCTTCAGCTTTAAAGCCACATTAATTACACTGAAATGATTAACTGCTTCTAGAATTACACCGGTGGAAGATTTTTCTCCAATCTTTGTCATATTTTGACTGAAAAAGCATAGTCTTGAATGTATATATTAAATATTGAATTTAAATATACATTAAGGGAATTGCTTCCACATATTCATATCATTAGTCCAAGATAAGATTTCGTTTTAGTAGATTAAACCACAAAGAGTGGCTTTGTTTCACTGTACCATTAATCTCAAAATGTTAGTCATTGGATTTAATTGCCTGCATTAAGATTGCAAGCTCCCTTTCTATTTCTGTCTTTCAATGCAATTGGATCTTTTTCCTGCATTGCAAATGCCAAAACCTATTTACATTGCATAACGGGATGTAACTTTACATTCAGGCGATATCTCTATCAAGGTTCATGAGACATTTCCAAAGAAATAGCCTCCAGTACTGAAATGGAGAGATTTGAAGCTGTCAAGATAGGAGAAGGAGGGAACAAAGATCTGAGTTCTGCATCATTAAAGTGAACAGAAAATTTCAATTTGACATCAAGAGAGGGCTCGACACTGGGTCTCAAGTTAATCATAAGATCTCAGGTCACATGTATAGACTGAAAGGAAGCTAAAGATGGAATTTAAATGCACATGGAAGTAAAGCAAAGGTGTCTGATGCTCAGTTTCTAAGATGGTGGAGAAAAGCAAGCTTGACAGAAAATTATAATAGTTTTTTAGATTAACTACTACAGATGGAATAGATTATCAAGATTTTGGGAACAAAAATCTTGTCACCTGGGCTGCTGAAACCACCTAAAGTCTCCCTGTCTGTATGATTGTACAGTTTTGCATTCCATCTTTATGAGTTGCCTGATAAAGCTATCTGCTCCTCCAGCAAATCATGTTTCTCCTCACTCCATACAGCCTTCAGGATCTGATATATTGAGAGCTGGAGATGGAAACGTAAAGGAAGACCAAAGAGATGAAAGAAGGGGCATGAAATGTTAGTCGACAGGGTCTCATGCAATATCAGTTACTTCAGTATCAATTTTGCTGCTGAATAGGATTGTCATAATTGATTCATTTAAAAAAAAAGGAGAGGAGGGAATGTGAGAATAAATAATTGAGGAAAAAACCCATACACCTTACAAGGTGTGGCAGAAGATAAGGCTGCAGAACATAAAAATATAAAATATTTTTTGTCTACTAGCTGCCAGTGAAAGCCTGAACTGTCTATATTCTTAGATTATTTATTTTCTTTACATGTATCTATAAGATATTCATTTTTCCCATGCTAGCTCAGTGTCTGCAAGTTGTAGTTTATTAAAAATCCTATAAGTAAAAAATGGCAGTAATGAATCTTTAACAAGATTAACTCAAACAGAGTTTACTAGGCAGAAAAATAATATTAAAAATACAAGTGAGAAATCAAAATCAATTAAGCAAACAAATCTAAATGAAGCATCTTAACCTCTTGTTCTCAGCAATAAAATTGATCAATGGAACAAGTTTATGCTTTTAAATGTTAATTCTGTCTGTTCATTCTGGGATTTTTTTGTCATATCTTCATCTCAGTAGGTCATCAGTTTGTAGTCTGCTAGGCAAAAAAGGAAATGTGCTTACAAACTGCCTGTCTCAGATTCTGGTTTCTGTTCTTTTTCTTGTGCATGGAAGACGTTGTTGAAAGCTTGAGGGAAAAAAACAAAACAAAAACCCCCAAACCAAACAACAACAAAAACAGAAAATGCCTTTGACTTTAATGACATTAAAAAAAAAAACAAGGAAAAAGAGTTATTTCACATTCCCTAGGTCTCAAAACTATGTTTTGTNAAACAACAACAAAAACAGAAAATGTGCCTTTCAAACCTGCCTCTTTCTTCAGCATGAACTCAGACCAAATCTCTGCATAGGCACGCTGCCTATGATCTTTCTCTCTGTATTCCACTCCTGGAGAAAAACTACCCTGTATCTAACACTAGTTAGATCTCTCTGGTGGATTTGTTCCTGTTACTTTAAAGAAACTTATCACAAAGACATAGTACATTCCTTCTACGGTATATAAGAGAAATCAGCATTCAAGAAGTATTAGCACTGCTTATCTGGACATTGATATTGTGCCAGAGCAACCAGTATTGTTTGATGTCTTGATTTCAAGTACTCTTGCCTGCTCTGCCAGTCCATAAACCCACGCTAGAGCAGAGCAGCTGCTCAGCTCAGAAAGAGAGCTAGGGAGAGAAAAACATTTAAGTTGCCTTATCAGGTAGATGGCACAACACCAAATATGTCTAGGATGATCCAGCTGAGGAGACAGCTTCTACTACATGGCCAAAGGAGGAGTCAATGCTACTACTGCCACCAAATATGTTATTGAGTAACAAACTCAGAACAATTGGGAACTAATGCAATTCATAGTAACATCCAATTGACTCCAAATAGCTTGGCCAGACTGCTCTAGTCAAGGAGCAGAGAAGTGTGTGACGTAAAAACTGTCTTTTCAGCCCGTTTCCTTTCATGGTTTGAGTTTCTGTGCCCTGTATTTCAATTTCAGGCCAGAATTAAGGACATTTTTAAGGAATCTCATGAAGAAAAAAGGTGCTTGGCTAAGTCTCATACTTCTGGATCTTTTGCTGTGCTCCACAGTTTCTGAGTTCCTCAGAGGAAAATATAACAATAAAAGAGTACAGTTTAGCTATACTAAGTCAACCCTATGCATTAGACTTACCAGGATTTTCTAAAGTCTGAATGGAAGACTTTATGAATGCATTTTGTGTTCTTTGGAGTCTGTGGCCTGCAGTGCATGATTTGAATATCTCTTAGTGCTGGGGCTGTCTTCAGGAAGGAAAATCGACCTCCGGCACGTCCTTTATTCTACATGGATCAGATAACGCATTAAAAGAAGAGATTTAATTTGGCATTTGTAGTCCAACCACAGAAGAAATTTAGTTTGCTGTTTGGACTTCCACAGTGACACAAATCAAAGTTCTGTTTCATATTAGTCCCTAGAAGATATGGGGCAAAATTTTACAGAGACTGAAATCCTGTATTCAGAAAGAATATTTGCATTGAGGAGATTAATTCTCATAGAAGTCAAGGTGGAAAGAAGAAGAAAGAAGACAAATGTTCTGTTTCCTATATATTTTACAACAACCTGTCTCTAATACATAAAATTCAGGGGTTTGTGGATCATTTTCCATCGTCAAGGGAGAAAGATAATTCATAATATGGTCAGACAAAAAAACACAATGTTTTTTTAGTCATATGGATTCACACCTAACTGCTTTACCACTGAATCAACTCATAAAACTTTTAATATCATTGCAATTGTGGTTCCATGGATACAGAAAGTTTAGGAACTGCAGGGAAAATCATTCCTACTTGTGGTGAATGAGGCACGGACACTGAATGCTGGTGCAAGCAGAATCGTTTGTTCATGCAGTTAGCTACTATATATACTCTTACATGCCGTTAGTCTCGTGATCTGCAGTTGGGTTGATGTAGCCGAGTTAGACAGCTCTCTAACTGGTTAGTTCTAATTCCATTGCTATCTTCCTTGCAAGAGGTGGTCACATTATTTACGATGTGCAGCTGTAACAACAGACCTTGACTTCTCCAGTGTTGCACATTCTTCTCATGGGTACCTTGTGTCTTCCCACATTCTTTCTCGCAACTCCCTTGTTTTTACCCAAACTCGCACATTATCAAGAGGCCTGTGAAACAGAACATTCTGTGGTTTCCCGCATCTCCCCCTTTCCTTAATAATACATTTGCCAAAGGTACAGACACCATTCTGAAACTCTGAGGTCAGGTTTACGGGAATCCATACTTCTGCTCTCCTAGAAAAGAGAACTAAATACATCCAA